>JAASFQ010000014.1:0-91392 GCA_023333845.1 Globisporangium polare | reverse complement strand
CCCATGTCACGCGATACTCGAGCCCAGTCGCCACGGTCCTTCGGTTGTCGATGCAGTCGATTTCACCGGTCTCCTCCGACATTACTGATCGCCGGGTACGCTTGACTGGACGCAAGCCTCGATAGATCAGTTGGGAGAGCGTCAGACTGAAGATCTGAAGGTCCCTGGTTCGATCTCGGGTTGCGGCAGATTTTGGTATATTTAATGTTATTTGTGCTGCTTCTCCTCAGTGTGCACTCAAGTTGAATTTCTGCGTTCTGTCAGCTATCGGCTCGTGAGTGAGACTGACAACCGGCTTCATGTTTGACTGACCCACCTGGACATCCGATGCACTCAACTCTTGCGGTTGTCGCCATGTACCCCATCGAACAGAAAGCTTGTCGTAGCTAGCACGTTCATGCGCGACCAGATATACCGCGATGATCGACACAACGCATTAGAGGACAAGCGGCCACGGAATCGATACAACAGCTGGGATGGATCACAAATTATCCTCGCTTCCACAACCTCGCAAGCTACACTGAATAGTAGATCTGAGTACTATGACTTTGGCTTCCTGTCAAACCAAAT
Source organism: Globisporangium polare (assembly GCA_023333845.1). Taxonomy (NCBI): domain Eukaryota; phylum Oomycota; class Peronosporomycetes; order Pythiales; family Pythiaceae; genus Globisporangium; species Globisporangium polare. The sequence goes on along the minus strand of JAASFQ010000014.1, from coordinate 90,822 downwards.
GATCAGAAACGTGCGGTGGTTATCTTAGAGCACCCACACTGGTTTTGAGTAAGTTGAACTCAACTAAATATCGTCGACCAAGGTGTACACTTCCACAGGTCGTGCAGTTCGGGATTTACTGTGAGTATTTTTGAGCAGATGTTGTTCGGGATAGTTCGCTCCTCCATACAAATAGCACAGCCTGCCACTTTGAGTATATTGGGGACTGAAGCTTGGACCTGCAATATATATGTATATTTATTTGCCTCAATGTTTACTCCAAATCGCGCGAAAGATGGGGATTTCGCGAAAAGCAGTTGCTTTTCAGAAGAATTCCTTTGTTATTTTATCCAATCACAGCACGTTTTTTGTGCTTAATTTTTCTTTTCCACTTTGAAGATGCGATGCACGTACCCATTATTAGGGCGAAAGTCGAATGGATTTTGCCTCTTTCACTTCGTGCTGCGTCGAAGGATACAAACAAAAGGGAGAGAGCATCCTTGTTATACTCATAAACAGGTTTTGGACTGTGCGCCTCGTGTTCTCAAATTAATCTGTCGACGTCGCGTCGTATTTCCTTGACCTGCCAGAACAGACAGAGCGCCAGTTTCGTGGCCTCTCTCATTCATTCGTGCGTGTGGACGTTCGACAATCAGTCAAACAACAGGCAACTACAGACATCGAGCGAGCGCGTCGAGGTTCGTCCTTCGTGTGGGTCTATCGATCTTGTGCCTATGAGCTTCTCGTGTGTGTGTGTGTGATGTGGTGATGAGGGGCGTCGGGTGAAGACGCTGTGGGCAGCTGCCTTCCTCAGTTGGGTGGACCGATGGGTGCAAGCACAACGTGTCCCACGAGGAAGAGGAAGTGCGGGTTGGCTGATTTGTATGTTTCTTGCTGTCTGTCTGTGTGGGCATTTCGGCTCCTTCCCTCTATTACGACAGCAGACGCAGGAGAATGGTGCGACGACTGGTGATCGCAGGTGCGTGACGCTGTTCGTTTGCTTGTGGCGGCTCTTTTGCTGTCTGTGGTGGTCACATGACGTGGACTGACTGACACGACTGGTCGACCGTGAATATCAATGTAGCGCTGAGCGCACTCGCGATGACGACGTCGGTGCACGCGGCGACCGATATTTGCAGCGTGGACATCTCGAAATGCTACATCGACGGCGGCTCGAAGACGTGCGACCGCGAGAAGGCCGTATGCCCGCCGTGCCTGGAGCAGATGGACTCGGGCTTGCTCGGGTTCCTCTCCGACAAAAAATACGCGTGCAACCAGCTGAACGACGACAACGAGTGCCCTGACGGCTCCAAGTCCTGCTCAAGTGCGTAGCCGTGTTCTTGTTTGTTTCTGGTGGCGTGATGGCGCGATTGGTTGCGTAGAGCGGTGGTCCTAAGTAATCGTTGTGTGGTCGTTTGTTGTCGTCAATCTATCAGCCTCGACGCCGTCGCCGTCGCCTTCTCCAACCCCAACGCCAAAGAAAACGCCAAAGAAGACGCCAGCGAAGACCAGCAGCAGCTCGGGAAGCGCTAGCTCTGGAAGTGACTCCGGGAGCTCGTCGTCGACCCCCACGCCGACCAAGACCAAGAAGTCGTCGTCAAGCTCGTCGTCGTCAGGCTCATCATCTACAACTACTACGACTGTCAAGACATCCAAGCCGACGCCATCGCCAACGCCAAAGCCAAAGCCTACGCCGTCCCCGACGCCTTCTCCGACGCCATCGCCGACTTCGACTCCTTCCCCAGAGGTCTCTCAGACAGCGGCGTCTCCCACGAACGCAAACGCAGCGAACGAGGACAGTTCTTCCGGGATGTCCATAGGAGTCATCGTCGCGATCGCTGCGGGCGGCTGTGTGGTTGTCGCAGTGTTGGGCTTTTTCGTCTGGAAGAGAACCCAGGAGGACGACGACTCGGACGACGACGAGCCGCGCTTCCCGCCGCCAAAGTCCAACTACAACCACGCCGCGACCTCGACGGCGTACGCTGCTGGCGCCGCGTCGACAGCGTTCAGCAAGCCCGCCCCTGCGCCGTACGCCCCTACCAATTACCAGGTGGGACAGTACGCCACGTCGCCGGGAGGACACAACAACCAGACGTACGCGATCCCGATCGCCGGTCCGATCGTGAACTACGACAGCCCATCGACCGTCGACCGCAGCCAGCGCAGCTTCCACGTCGACGCGCCTCCACAGGGTGGCGGCGGCTACCGCCTGAGTGACCCCGACAGCATCTCGACCAGCGACGGTGGCCGCGACGTGTGGGGGAACACCGTCGGCAGCTATCGCGAGAAGCGCACCAACAGCAACGTGTCCGTTGAGTTTTAAGTAATGAATCCCTCTCGCGAGTCTGGCGGCGTTTTTGGAGACGAGAGAGTGAGAGTGCGTTTTGAGTCGCGACAGAGAGAGAAAGAGAAGAAGAGAGAAGAAGAGAGAGAAGGACTCGCCACCGCAGAGGGCGAGATCTTTGCGTTCGTGATTTTGTTTTTGTGAATAAGTTTGCTCCTATCGTTCGCTTCTCTTGAGATATAGCTCTTCTCTATCTATTCTTCCAGCGCGTACAGCGTGAACGCCAGTTGCGAGCCAAAACCCGCGGCGAAGTGGAGCGCGTACTTGTGCGCATAAGCGCCACCCTGCGCCAATCGCAGCGGCTGCTTGCCCAAATGCTCGTCGTGGTCGCGGAAGTTGACGACAGGTGGCACGCGGCCCTGGCGCAGACCCTCGACGGCGACCACGTCCTCGAACGAGACGCTCATTGGGTGGGCCGTGAAGCCCTTAGTGTTGCAGACCACGAGTTGCGACAGCAGCTCGTCGCCAAAGGCCGTGCGCAGCGCCACAACCTCCGTGTAGGCGCACGAGGCTGTTGGCGATGCGTTCGTGAACGTCTCGTGGCTGTAGTAGACGCCATTGCGTGCGATCTCACTTCGCGAGATGCCGAACTCCTGCTCCACCTGTAGTAGAAAGAGCACGAGCTCCTCCGAAACGTGCTTCGGGTCCAGCGACGCACCGTGGTACGCCGAGTTGCTGAAGCGCGACTTGAGCAGACGCACCACATGCTTACCGTCGCTTAATGAGCGACTGCGAGGAGAGCTCGTGAATACCGCAGCGGACTCAAGCACGAGTCCCACCGCGCCGCCGCCGAGCACCATGCCGTTGCGTCGTTTGTCGAACGGGAGCGCGGCTTCCTCCACAGTCGACGCGGTGGACGCAGCGCCGAGCACGCGGAAGCCGCCGGCGATCCACGGCAGCAGCGTCTCGTTGCTCGCGGCGTCGCTCGCGATGACCACCACGCGCGCGCACTTGCCGAGCGTGAGCCAGTCCTGCGCCATGCCGATGGCCTGGGTCGTGCCAGCGCACGCGGCGTTGATCTGCGTGTTCGGTCCCTTGGCGCCCGTAATCTGCGCCAGCTGCGCGTTCGCGAGCACAAGCAACCGGAAGAGCAGCTTGCGGTCAAGTTCGGCCTCAGCACTCTCATGAAAGCGGTTTGCTTCGGCCACAGCGGCGTTCATGGTCGGGAATGACGTCGCGTAGATGATGCCCACCGACGCCTGGTCCTTCTCCGCGAGACGCCACCTGCCCGTGGCGCCACCCTCGACCAACTGCGCGCTCTTCATCGCGTCGAGACCGGCGGCCACGGCCAGCTGCGTCGTCTCGTCCATGGAGCCCACAAGCGCCGCCGAGATGCCGTACTGGGCCTCCAGATCGATCTTCTTCACGAGCGCAGCCAGTTGCACGCATTCGCCTCGCTCGATCACGGGATGGCGAGTGATTTCGCCACCTGTGGCGGATCGCTTGATTTCGACAATGTTGCGCGACAAGATCGTGTCCTTCGCGGCGTCACTGAGCTGTTCGATGCAGTTGTCGCCACGCAGGAGCAGGTCAAGCGAACGTTGGCCATCGCACGACACGCTCTGTCCTGGAACCGCAGCACTCACGCCCGTCACGAACACTGCACCCGCACGATCCCACACATCGCTCTTGATAGAATAGCCAGCAGCTACGCTAACAGCACCAGCATTTGAGCTCTCGTCCGCCGTTGAAGAGCTTACTTCTCGTCTCGCGTACGTTCGGTGGAACTTGACGTCAATGCCCTCGAGGTAGAATGCGCCAGGGGCGATCGTCGTGATCGGCTGGATAGGCGTCGTGCTGGGAAGCCCGTACACGCGCTCACGGATGTCCATGTACACGGAGTACTCCTCGGCGCTGATCTTCTCTCGTACAGAGAGGCGCGCTGCGATGTCCAGCTTGGACGCCATGAGCTCGAGCGAGAACCGCGTGCTGCTGCTCGACGGTTTGCGGCCACGCACCGTGAACATGGACGCGATGCTGCCCGAGCCGTACGAGAAGAGCAATACGCGTGCGTCCTCCAGCTGTGATGCGTGCGCGCTCACAAGCGTTGCAAGGTTCACGTACACGGACCCCGTGTAGCAGTTGCCCACCTGCTTGGACGTGGTGCAGCCGGGCTTCACCTTGCGGTCGTAGCTCTCGGTCGCGAGCGCGCGGGTCGTTAGGTCCAACTCGCGGTCGATTAGCGTCTTCTCGAGCGGTATGTCCATCCACTTGGCCAACGTCGGGTACTTGGAGTCGGCGCCCTGGCGGCGGGCGTCCAGGAACACCAGCTACAGCACACAGAGCAAGGTAACGTTAGGCTCACACAGAGCCACACATACGAAGGCAATCAACCCATATACGTACTCTGGCAAACGATTTCTGCACGAGCTTGTTGTAGGGAGAGTGGAAGACCACAAAGTCCACGGACGAGACGTCAAAGGACGCATTTTCGGCACTGGGCTTGCTGTATCTCGCGGCCACCTGCTCGTTCTTGGCGCAGAAGCGCAGGTAGCAGTCGTCCAGGGATTGCACAAAACACGTCTGCGAGAGGATGCCATTCACGGTCGGGTACTCGCTCGTCGGGTCCGGTTTGTAGAAGTCCCAGGCGTGGCACGCACTCGTGACGCGCGTCTTGCTGTCGATGGCCAGCGGCGCGTCCGGGCCGATGAGCATCGCGATGCCGCCGCAGCCGCCCGTCGGACGCGCGGTGCCCTTCGCATACACTGCGATGTCCGCGGCCACGACGATCGCGTAGCGTCCGTCCCAGGCGGAGCTCTCCACCCAGTCAATCGCGTTGAGCACGGCAGCGGTCGCGCCGTAGCACGCGTTGATCGTCGACGCGCCTTCGATGTTCGTGTTGCCGCTGTCCGCGAAGAGCTGCATGAGCACGGTCTTGGTCGACTTGCTCTTGTCCACGAGCGTCTCCGTGCCGACTTCCAGGCGTCCGATCTCGTTCGGGTCAATCGCGTACTTCTCCAGCAGCCCCGTGACGCACGTGAGCGCGATCGAGTTGACGTCCTCGCGGTCGCCCGTGAACGCCATGGCGTCCTGGCCCAGCCCGATCGTGTACTTACCTGCCGGCACGCCGTTGTAGCGCTCGAGGTCACTCTGGGCGACGTAGAAGCGCGGGAAGTACACGTCCATGGCCAGGATGCCGACGTTCCGCGGACGCGGCGAGTCGTCTGCGAACGGATCCATTGCTACTGTGGTTCTGTGGGTAATGCGCTTAATGCAGGAGGAGCAGCTGGTGGTGGTCGTTGCTACAGTAGTGCGCGAGAGCAATGAGCAGACGCGGGTGGGCGAGTACTGGAGCTAGAGGCGCACAAGCGAGAGTGAGAGAGAGACAGAGCCGTGCTGGTGCTTGGATCTGTTCGTGGAAGAATGAATGCCGATTTCCGTCGCCGTTTCTCCGCCGCACACAATTCCAACTCCCAAAAGAATCTCAATGTCCAAAAGAAGGTACAACCATTTAGGGCCAAGAAAACCTTTATATGTATCCTTTGTATCGAGAAGCTGGTATGTATCCCCTCTTGCACGTTTGCTGGGACCAATAAACCCTCTTTACAGGTCGACAAGGTGTTGTCCTCGATCCAAAAGGTTTCTGTGATATGTCTTCTTTTTCCAGTTTTGTCCAATTCCAATTTCCAAGTTTTGCCAATCTATCTCCACACAAATGAATATCCGTGTTTTACGGTTCGATTATCTTGGGAGTTCACATATGAGCTTTATTTTACGATCAAAATCATGAGTGTTGGTATTTGGTTGTCCCTCTTTTTTTGAACCGCAAGCTCATCACTTTTTGCAGATGAAATCAGGGAGCAATCAGCAACAGTGCTTGTGAGTTTGGGTTAAAACGTGGATAAACCAGCACAGCAACCACTCGATAAGGTTTGGCCAAGATCTCACGATTTGGAGCGTGTGGGTTAGATGATTATGCAATCGCGACCAAGTGAGTTTTGCTAACAATCAGCTATAAACATTTATGGCGAGCGCTCATTCTATTAATTACGAAAAGAGTGGGGTGCGCGAAGAATAGCCATCTTAGAATTGGAATACATTCTGAAGCGTTGGACGAGCACCATCGGTACCGCCATGACGTCGCAGATGCGTGTGGCGAGACGCAGTCCCACGGCGGACGCGAGGACTGCCGAGGCCGAGGAGACGCCCTGAACGCGAGGAGCGAAGGAAGGTAATTCTGCTCGACTAGTGAGGGCAACGGTGATGCGCGATAGCGGCCTTTTCTCATCGGATACCGCCATAACGAAAGGTGTCGGAGCCAACCACTTCACGATCAACAGCCAGCTCAACCAAGCGCGCTCCAAGCGTCGTGCTACCAGCAAAAGGGTCGCTCTGGAGAGAGTCGCGAACCAGTCAGCTCCAGCTCCAGACTTTACTCGAGCAGCTCTTGCTGCGTCCTGAGCCGGCGCGACAAGCTCCCCACGACCAACAGCCACAGGAGCAGCTATCGGTGCTCACCGTACCGCCTCGAGTCCACCCAACCTCCTCCCCGACCGCATAGAGAGCACGAACCGACGCCAGCCACCGACCACTCTGCTGGGAGCTTGGCCGCGGTCGAGACTTGGCCGGCTACGAAGCTTGGGCATGTGTCGGAGCTCGATGAGCTTCCCGCATTTCTCTGCGAGGATCATCACACCCTCAACTGCAGCGAGTCGAGTGACGGAGGTTGGCGTCGACGTGAACGAGCAGCAGCCCCAGTCAGTGGTCGAACATGAGCAGATCCGAACAATTTCGCGACCATCTGGCCCACCGCCTTGAGCAACAGCCGGTCAAACAGCTCCAGCGACTAGCCGAGTTTCAGCAGCCAGCAGCCAGCCTTGGTAGGGCATGCGGATGATGGTCAGCTGTGCGAGCAACCAATCCAGAACCAGGAGTATCATCAGCCAGTCCCGCGCCAGCTTCAGCAGCAGCAGTGAATCCAGCTCGCGCACCGTGTGATCGAGTCAGTCGTCTTTGACCCGCTGGAGTACGGGGAGCTCGACATCGACGCCATGCGCACGCGCTCCCCCCAGCGCTATCCCTTATACTTAATCTTGTGCATAGGGGATAGAGTGTGGGTCGATGACATCCCGACGCGAAGCTGTTGATGCGAGCAACGTGAGAAGCTCCGGAATCCACCTTCACAAAATAAAGAACCCTTTTTGAAACATGTGTAACAATGGCAAAGACTGCACTTTTATGGCAAATACTGTTTTCGATTCGCACTCCACGAGAATCAAATTTAGTGGGACAGCTCCCATCCCGCTTCAGTTTTCGCGTCGATCGACAGAATTCAACGAGCAACAATGGCGACGCGCGCGAAGATCACGAGCGAAGAGACCCGCTGCGCGCACGCCGCCGTCATCGTACGTGTCTGCAGGACATGCGTGCGCACCCGCCTCTTGTATCACTAGACGCTGGTTCGTCGCTCACACTCTCCTTCGCGTTCTCTCTTGTCTGTGGACACACAGGGCGACGAGGCGTTGCGCGGCAAGCTGCTCGGCTCGGGGCCGATTCTGCACAAGATCGACCAGCTTGTGGCCGAAGTTTGCAATGTGTGCGTGTGTCTCGCTGTGTACACTGTATGGCGCGTGTGACCCCCTCTCTCTTGTATCACTGACATGCTCGTTTGACATCGCTACAGGATCGCGCAGAAGCCGGTGGTGACTGTCGCCTTTGACACGTTCAAGCTGCTGCGGCCCGTGTTCCACGGCGACTTCATCCGTCTCGAGAGCCGCGCGATCAGCGTCAACGACTCGTCGATGGTGTGCCAGGTACGATAGGATTAAGTGCGCCTACCCTGTCATAGTGCTGCGTTAAGCCAAGAGCTGACTATGCTTCGTTCGTTTCATTCCCTACACACAGGTCAGCGTGTACCGCCACGACTTCCCCACGGGCGAGTTCCAGCTCACGCACAACGTCGTCGCGACTTTTGTGGCGCTAGACGCAAGCGGGAAGGTGAGCAAGGGGCTCCCGACTCTTTACGACCCACAGCGTCCTGCGGAGTGCGCGCAGCTCCAGGAGCTCGCGAAGAAGCGCAAGGAGCTCAGTACCCACTGGAACAAGGCGCAGGACGACGTGACCAAGATCGAGCGCGTCATTCACAGCATGATCCCGAAGCACAAGTACGAGGCGGGCCGCAAGGCGATCGACATCCAGACCACGGTCGTCGAGACGCGCCACACGTTCCTCATGAAGCACGCGAACCTGCACGGCAACGTCTTTGGCGGCGTGCTGCTCGAGTGGATGGTGGGTTGTGCTATTGTCCTGTTGCCCCCGTGGTCTCTTTTCTGATTAAGGGTGGAGACTGACCTTATGACTCATGTGTAGGACCACTCGGCGCTGTACTGCGCGCGCAACTTTACCAAGAACTACAACATGGTGACCATCGGCATGGACCGCGTGCACTTCAAGCTGCCGATCTTCCTGAAGCACCTCGTGAGCATTCGCGCGCGTATCTGCCGCGTTCGGTACGTTTATTCACAACTCTGTTCATTAGCTTCGATGAGGTCTCTTGTAAAATATTAACGCTGACGTTTTTACGAATGTGCACTTTCAGGAAATACTCGGTCGAGGTCGAGATCGCAGTCTACCGGGGCACGGGGGAGAGCAACGTCCTCGAGCTCTCGCATACTGGGTAAGAAGCTGCTTGTCCATATTCTCGGTTGGTGCATGCTTTTAGCTGAATGCTAATTAAAGGATCTATCTTGTGTCTTGTGAATGCAATTTATTCAAACAACAGCTACTTTGACGTGCTCAACATCGAGGACGACAACCGCATGCGCGAGATCCACCTGGACGTGACTGCGAGCGAGAGCGACCAGGACGGCATGCGCGCGCTGCTCAAGGCCCACCGCCGCCAGTGCTTTGAGAAAGAAGACGCGGAGCTGCTCGCGATGCCCGCGATCCCGCTCTCGGCGCCCAAGACGTTCATCCCGTCGCTCACTGCGCGCATCTAGGTGGGGAGCTTGAGAGGGGCGATGCTTACAAGATATAGAAAGAGAGGTTGATAAACAATTGAATGACACGATCGACGTGCATGTAAATGATTGGCAACCACGCACACAATTCTTCATGGACATTCGATTGAGACCTTTCCGGAGAGTCGTGTCCACTCGAGAGAGAGATATGGCTACATTATAGATCCGAGCACAATTCTAGCCAATCAAAGATCTCTCTATCGGCAAGCCCAAAATACTGGACCTGAGAGAGAACCAGGATCTCAGATCCTGAAGCTCAGATCCATCGTCCCTCCAGGCGGCCGCCTCGTCAAAACCGACAGGTGATCCGCTGGCGATTTTTTCAGCCAGCCGCCTCACGGCCAGCACCCACCGCACGCGCACTCATTCATTCTCACAGACAAGCTCGGCTCAGCGTCTCATGATTGCAGAGGAAGCGTCAGGTGATTTGCGTGCGTGCGGAAATGGCTGTTCTTGCGGAATTTGCTTGCGCTTCAAATAATAGTTTCTCGAATCTTTTCGTGCTGAGCGTTGTCGATGACGCCTGGCCATTCAATTTGCTTCCCGCGACTGAGCTCTTCAATGTTCCATGGTGTCCGCTTTGGAAATCTGTTCAGAGCTTGCTCGTATCAGGCGCGGAATTATACACAGGCGCACGCTATACCCATCGACTCAATCTGTCAAAATGCGGAGGAGCTCAACGTTTTCGCTACACCCATCGAATCAAGCTGTCAAATGCCGAGAAAGCTCACAGTTTCGCCTGCCACCACCGATGGTGGATATCGACACGCTCAGGCATTTATGAGACTTGTTGGACGTCAACCAGTTTGGCACACGCGATGTTTTGATGAAGCGCTCCGTCAAACCATTTGCTCGACCAACGCCAGAATTGGTGATCATGGAGAGGTAAGTGGCGAATCCTACGAGTATTCCAGAGTACATATCCTGAATGTTTGACATTCAGGATTTTTATGGACAGCTGGGGAGCCATCCAAAGTGCACCCATCCGGTATCCATCCGGGCCAGTCACAAAAACTATTGCGAAATACACTGCAGAAGCAAAGGAGAAATATACAGGAGAGAGAGAGAGAGAGAGAGAGAACTCGAAGTCACTTTCACAAAATCCCAAGCAGCTGATGCCAAGATGGCTACACAAATGAGTTCGGACCGGATTGAGCGACTTTACGAAATCCCGGAAGAGGATCACCAGCTTTGCCCGAGCAACCAACCAAAACGTGAGAGCCTGAGTTTCTCACCAGCTTTGTCTCAACCAAAAGAGACCCCGCCACCTCCTGCTTGCGCCAGCCATTGACAGTATTACGACATCTCCACCAGCGAAACAAAATAAATATAAATATATATATATACACTCGTGAGACCACTATGGGCGGAACGGTGTGGTTTGAGAGATTACGGCTGCTGCCGCGAGTCTGTCATATATCAGGCAGGCGCATAGTACACCCACACGTTTGCATGATGCGAGCTGGCGATGGAGAGCTGTGGATATTGCGCGCTCATTCGTACATCAGCGCGTTATCCGGAAGGCCAGGTCCTCACGTTTTGGTGACTGGCACGAGGAGAAGATGAGCAAAACTGTGTTTACTTTCGGCAGAGAAGTCTAACATTCAGGATTCGCGTGAAAACTGAAGTTCCAGCCATCCAATATTCAGATTTGCACCCATCCAAGCCATCTGCTTCAAGCGTCACGACGGAGAAGCAGCAGCAGGTGCTTGTGCGACAATTGGCCAACACGCCGGTCGTCGAATCAAGAGAAGGCACGTGTTGTCTGTCTGTTGCTGAGCTCAAAACTTTCACGCTTCCTTCTGGACCCAAGCGAAGACCATCATCCGAAAATAGCGACCATCAGTCATCGAGCCACAATGACGAATAACAGCCCGATATCCAGTTGACATCGCTGTGCGTGCCTGGAAAGTGAATACATATCGAGGCAACTGCTCCAGTCACGAACCTTGTGCTGGGCTGCCTGGGAGAAAAGCTGAACAGCGACCAGCATGGACAACTAACTAACTGCGTGGAGGGAGGACAAGAGCCACTCACTGTTCCCAGCCAAAACCCAGTCTCGCACTGATTTGACTGGTGGCATGAGCGACTATCCTTCTGGGCTAAAATGGGCGATTTGCGAAGAAAATTCGCCATACAAAGAGCAAAAGGAAGTTTCGAAACGGATTTCCCCGAGCACATCCCCGTTCTTGAAAACAGGATGTGTTACACCCACCGCACTCACGTCGAGCTCTCAATGTACATACAAAACTCGCATGTACAAGGACCCGACGCGAGTCCATACCATCCAAAAGTGTACCTACTCGCCACCAGCTGGAGCGCGTCACCACAACCAAACTCGCTCTCAAACTCTCCTCCTCCTCCTCCTCTTGTCGTTGGCTTTTGGCTGGATGGCGTGTGAGCGAGTCGCTTTTGAAGTGACGCATTGCAATAGAGCGCAGCTGCAGGGGGTTTCGCTTCTTCAGATTCGTGATTCGTGCGCGCTTTTACTATTTTGGGTCTCCTCCTCCCTCCTGTGTCCCTTGACCACAAACAAAGGCAAAAAGCTTCGCTGCACTTTCTCGACTGTACCCACAAAGGGCACACGGTCTCACGGCTGCCTCTTCTGCGCTGCCTCTCTGTTTCTTTGAGCCTGTTGCCGTCGTGAGCTCGGTCATTCCGCAACCTGCCACCGAGAGCAACAGTCGGTTAGTCCGTCCATCCGCCTATCAGAAGATGCCGGCGCACCGCATCTCGCACGCGGTCTCGCGGCTGCTCAAGGCGGCCTTCCAGCGCCAGTCGAGCGCCAAGACAGCAGCTGGCGATGGCAGTGCCTCGTACGCGCTGCTGGCGACCGAGAGCCTCGCGCTGAGCTCCACGACGCTGCCGAGCGCCTTCTTCAAACAGGTCAAGAGTCTGCTGGAGAGGCACCACAAGGAGCTGGAGTCGCGGTTCTCGTCCACTTCCAGTCGCTCGTCGGTCTTCTCGTTGTCTGGGCCAGTCTCTCCAGTCACGCAGACGGTGTCGGCAAAGTCCAGGAAGCGTCAGCACAAGGACGGCAGCAACAGCGGTGACACCAGCAGCAGCAGCAGCAGCAGCAGCAGCAGTGGTGGTGGTGGTGCTCCAAGCGACTGCTTCGCGCGACTCGCCGCGATGCTCGAGATCGACGCGGTCGTCAGCTCGTCATCTTCTTCGATGCGCTCGGTGGCAGTATCGGTCGCCGTCGAGACGCTGCTGCAGCTCTGGGAGTTCCTGCTCCAGCTGCTCCAGACGGACGAGACTCCAGAGAGCTCTTGTTCTATCAACAAGCAGTCGGTGCTCACGCTGCTCCAGGCGATCGTGCAGCGCCCCGAGTTTGACGTCGTGCTCAACTCGCTCGCCAGCGGCCAGTGCAACGCCCACCGATCATCATCTTCTTCTTCGTCCAACGACACAAGGAAGCGCCGCGTGAGCAGCGTGCGTCTCGAGCGCGTGGACTCGTTCCGCGTCGTCCCAGCGACCTCGACGACCGCAGCGACCATCAAGAAGTCCAGTCGACGCAGCCACTTCCTCAAGAAGACCAAGCGCAGCGGTGGCTTGTCTGGGTCGTCGGCGTCGCTCTGTCTGCTCGCTCGCCAATATCTGACGCTGCACCAGTCAACGCTCCAGTTAACTGAAGACGCGCTGATGGCGAGCAAGAAGGCATCAGCAGCAGCTGGTCCAGCGACGAGACAGATTCACGACTTGCTGGCGGCGCTCGTGGCCACGAGCTTCATCCGCATCCCGTTCCTGCGTGAGAAGATCCTCGAGAAGCTCCAGCGGGTGCTGTCGGCGAGCAGCACAAAGAAGAGAAGCGGTCTCGAGGAGCTGCAGAACCCCAGCAGCAGCCACCAGCAACTGAGCCCACTCGCGCTCTTCAATTGGCAACACAGCATTCTCTCCAAGTGCTGCACGGCCATGACGCCGTACAACAGAGACGAGTTCTGGTACCCGAGCGTCCACTTCGTCGAGACAGTGCTGGAGGACAGCGACGCGCGCATGCTTCTGTGCGGCAACCTCATCCAGCACTTCACCACTGCCAGCGCCTGGGGGCGCGTCGAGTGGAAGCGCATCCCCGGCTTCGCTGTCCTCGTGGACGTCGTGCTGCTGTCCACCGAGGCGCTCGTGCAGAGCCAGATGCGACTCGTGGAGATGCGAGTCCCATTGGAGGACGACCACATGGAGAAAGCGAGCACCAAGCGTGACAGTCTCACCAGCAGCAGCTCGACTCTTCGCGACTCGTTCACGGCCGAGCCAAAGGACCGCAAGTCCTCTCCAGGGGCGTTCTTCTTCCGCCAGTCGCTCAAGCTGCTGCGCGAGAACCCGTTCCTGATCCACGCGACGCTCATGGTGATCTTCAAGAGCACCAACTACATGCTGCCGCAGCACGTGGAGATCTGTCTCCAGTACCTCGAGCGCTTCATCGCGGTCTTCCCGCGCTACTTCCGCGACGAGTCGGTGGCCTACGGAGGAGCCAGCACAGCCACGTCGACGGTCGACATCCCAGTCATGCACCACGTGTTCTCGTGTCTGCTCGAGTCGGAGCACTTTGAGATCCTCAAGGTCACGGAGCTCTTCCTGCTCAAGCACTTCGCCGCCTTCTCGCACTCGCTGCGCACGGCGCTCACCGAGGTCTTCGCGGCGCAGTTCCGCCACCTCTTCCTGCACTGGCACCGCGACGTGCGCTACTGCTTCTTCCACGTGCTGCTCTACCTCACGTACTCGGGCAACCGTATCGTGCTCTGCGCGCGCTCGGACGAGTCGATCCTGGGCGCCGAGGCCTCGCAGCTCTTCGAGATCCCGGGTCTCGTGCGCACAAGCGCCATGGCGGCCTGGGATGTCTTCGACGCGCCGCTGCATGCGATGCTCACGCGCTACAACCGTGTCAGTAAGCAGCTCAAGAATAGCAGCAATGGCAGAGCCAGTATTGTTCTCCAAAAGACGACACCAACGTCCACCTGGGTGGACGAGGTGTCGTTCATGGAGCTCGCGCGCTCGATCCCCGAGTACCGTCGCCAGGTGCAGACGTACTTCCAGTGCGCCAAGCAGTTCTCGCTGCACGAACCGGTGCCCGTGCCGGTCTTCTACGTGAAAGGGTCCGCGCCACACAGCTGAGTGCGGCTTTCAGGAGACCGAAGACAGCTCTCACTTGACTTTTTTTCCCATTACTTTAGAACCTAACTTATAATCCCAGTACACTTGCATTCACGACGAAACTCGGATCGCTTTGTTCTTTAGCAACATGAGCGAGCGGACGGCTAGTCAAGCTCGTTTGGTGCATACACGAAGCTGAGATCGTCTTGCTGAGACGCCAAGTGCTTCGTCAAGTCGATGGATCTGTGTGAAAGCGCTCCAAGCAATTGGACGGCGGGCACTCACTGCGGTTGCCGAATGGATGAAGAGCGGCTTGTGAGTCCAAGGAGACAGACTCGTCCGAGAAGTCTTTTCAACTGCATATCGCGCGCAACATGCAATAAGTAAGTAGGTCACCGATCCGAGTGTTTGGAATGTGAGCAAATCGCCAAAATGGCGGCAGCAAGAAGAGCGCCACACGCGCTCCTCGCTGGCGCTCACCTCGGGCTGCGGCGCTCATCGACTGCATCTCCACCACCACGAGTGCTCTGCTCAGTGTCAGAGCTGCAGGCGCTGCGAGGCAGAGCGCTCAAGTTCCCGCTGCGAGTGGACCCGCAGAGCGGTTGTGGCGCGCACGACCCACCTCAGATTCCAGCACGAGCTGCGCGCAGAGACTCGCAGGCGCTGGCCACGGGCTTCGTGTTCCTCTGTGAGGAGACGGGGAAACCACGCGCGTTCGTCAACAGCTGTCCACACGCACGCCTGGAGCTCGACCTGGACGACAGCGACTTCTTCTGCGAGGGCTTTCTGCAGTGCAAGGCGCACGGCGCGTTCTTCGACCCACGTGCGTGTTGGATGATGTTGCGCCTATGCTGTTACTAGAGCTGCGTTGGTACTATGAGATACTCCCAGCTGGTAGCTAGACCGGATTGCCATTGACATTCTCTTATGTGTTTCCTATAGAGACGGGCATCTGCCTGCAGGGACCGACGGGTGTACGAGCAGCTCAGCAACGCAAGACCATCCCCGTGCGTATTGAAGAAATTGCAATGAGCAGTATGATCATGCGTTAATGCTAAGCCATTATGTGTGTCGCTCACAATAGGGTCTACCATCGTTGGACGTCCGTGTTGATGCGAATGGCAATGTGGTGCTGTTCGCTGAGCCTCAGAACGACCAGCAACAAGCGTCCCACCAAGGTGGACAGCCTGCGGACACCAGTGTGTCCACATCCTCCATATCGTCTCCCAGCGAGGAGATGAGTGCGTATCGTCTTGGAAAGCAGCAGGAGCTGGCAGCGGCGCTCTCCAGTCGCACGGACGAAGTGCTCGAGATCCAGCAGTCGCTGCACGAGAAGACGATGGCGCGCATCCAAAAGTACAAGCAACAGCCGTTGAAGAAACCTTAGGCGGCAATAGTGAGCGACTGCAAGTTGCTGTGTTGAGCACCCGAATGCCTTTTGAATTGATCGAAACGGCTTCTATCAGTACTGCAGTTACTGCCGCTACGCTACGAGTCGACTGATCGCGATCTGGCGCGCAGCTCGTCCAGGATGGACTTTGGTGCTGGTGGCGGCGCTTTTGCGCTTGTACTGGGCACCGCAATTGTACCTGAAGCCTCACTTGGCTGTGGTGTTGAAGATGTCTCGTAAGAGTCGATGGATATCTTGCTTCGTATCGCTTTGTTCTTGAGCTCGTCCAGGAAGCTCATCGCCGCTGGCTTCTTGGCTGGCGCTTCAAGCGACGGCCGGTCCTCCTTCCCCTCCTCAGCTTGTCCAGACTCGCTCATCTTCTTCTTGAAGCGGCTCTGCAGTTCGCTGAACATGTCCATTTTCACTGGAGACGGCGGTCGCACTGCCTGATCCCCATAACCAGCAGCACCACCGTCGCCACCACTAGCAGCCTGGGCAGCGCTTTGCTTTTCCTTCTCAAGCAGCAGCAGGAGCGCCTTGGACTTTGGTCGAACTGGCGCCGCAGGCTTCCGTGCACTCTGTGGCGCTCCAACACCACTGCTGTTCTCCTCAGAAAGACTGCGCAGATCGATGCTCTGCTCAGACGCAAAGCGCTTGATCTTGACCGCCGCCGTCACCGCATGCAACGCCGCAGTGGCCTTTGAAGAAGCTCCGCCGTTTGGAACTCCAGCTGCGAGTTTGTTCACGCGGCCCGAGTTGCAAAAGTCCTGCTGGAGAAACTTGAGCACCTCACTGGAGACCTGGAGCGACTTGACGCGTCGGAATGAGCCTCTCGGCTGAGCTGGTGCTTGACTTAAGCCACCGTTGTCTTCTTGGCCGGTGCCAGACTGAGAGCCTGGAACACTAGTCTCTGTAGAGCTCGTCTCTTTGCCAGTCGGAGTCGCGTCAGCTCCATCTCCAGTAGCGCCATCAGCAGCAGCAGCAGCTTGAGCTTGAGACTCGGCCGCGTCGCTGATCTCCTTACCTCGGCTCGCAATCGCGTTGTCCAGCTCGAGCCGTCGCGCCTGAGCTTCTTCTTCCACCGAGAGCTTCTTGAACGCGGCTCTTTCCCTTGGCTTGAGCTCAATCTCTTCTGGAAAGGGACCTCTAATCCTCGCTTCGCGCGTCTGCGGGTCGAGGGTGCGGATCTTGGCGACCTCATCGAGGAACTGCTCGTACGTGGGACAGAGCGCGCGCCACTGCTTCTCCGAGTGCTCCATCTCGGATTTCAACAGGTCGCGCTGTTTGCAGAGCGCCTGGAAGTTCTGCTTGGCGTCGTCGCGCATCTTAATGAGCGTCGCCTTCCCGAAGGACCGCTGGAGCTCCTCGGAGCGCGCGTCGTCAGCGATCGCCAGGTACTCGGCTTTTGCCGCAGGGATAAGCTCGTCCTCTAGACTGCGGTGCTTGTCTTTCTTCTGGTCCATGCGCTTGCGCTGGAGCTCAAACCTGTCGATGCGGGTCTTGATCTCCGCTTCACTCGGGTACCGATACACGGCATTAAGCAGCTGCTTGTCGCTCAGCGGCTTGAGCTGCACCTCCCCGCGTGCACGACGCACGGAGTCCCATCCGACCTTGACCTTCTCGCCCTTCTGCTGCTTCACGAGCGCGTAGACGAGGTCCATGAACTGGAGCTTCCACTCAGCCTTCTTGCCATCCTTGTCAAAGTCAAAGCCGCCCTGTGGGAGCACGGCACTGAACGCGCGCAGCTCGTTGATGTCGTAGGCGACAAAGTTCATGAACCATGCGGCGCACTCGACCGCGAGGAAGTTGTCGCGCGCCACGTCGCTCTCATGCGTCACGAGCCAGTGGAGGAACCGGTTCTGCTTGACGTAGATCGCCAGGTCGTAGGTGAAGAGCACGCCGCCCCGGCTCTGCGCACGCTCGATGATCACGTCCACATTGAGCTGTTGGACATCCTGTGGGACGTAGCCGCGCAACAGCTTCAAGGATTTCGAGTTGCCCTCCAAATTGTCCACCTTCCATTGCCGTTCGCGTTTCGCCAGTTCGAGCGGAAACTCCTTTGCCTGATCGCGCCGCGCCTTCCAGATCTCGATGTCCTTCATGGTCTTGGCCAAGTCGGCCTCTTTCTTCTTGAGGTCGCGTAACCTCGACCCACGCAGCTTTTGTGCTGTGGCGATCGCTTGTTCACACTGCACGAGGAGCTTGTCGCCCGCCGCGCACTCGGGGATGCGCTTGAGGATCGCGATGAGCTGGTTGCTCACGTCGGCCACCTCGGGCGACATGAACCTGAACTCGGCGCAGGTCTTGGCGAGGCGGTCGGTCTCGCTGCCCAGCGCTAGCAGCATGTCGTTGAGCTTTTGGATGTCATCCTTGAGCTGCTCCTGGATCTGCAGGATCTGGTTTTTCGCGTCCTCGAGCTGCTGAAGGATCACAGTCGCTGGGTCTGCTTGTGGTGTCTGCTGTTTAGCCTCAAGATCACTACTAGGACTCGCCTTGGCGATGTCGAGCTCAGCGGCGATGCGAGCGTCCAGCAGCTCCTTTTTGAGCCGCGCGATGTCACTCTGGCAGTTTGCGAGCCTGGGTTTGCTGTCGGAGATCGCCTGCGACTGCTGCATGAGCGCGCGCACCTGCTTGACGAGCGATGAGCTCACCTCTTCACAGGGTGTCTGCGACAGCAGCTGCACCTCATACTCGAGGCGGTCGTAGCGCTCTTCACCTTCGTTCAAGTGCCGCTCAGCGGCCAGGAACGCGTTCCCCTTGGTGCTCTCGACCTTCCACTGCAGGTCTTCGTCCGAGAGCCCGAGTGTCGCCTTCAACACCGAGATTTGCTCCACGAGCTTGTCCATCTTGCTGTCTCGTCGCACCAAGATGGACGGTCGTGGCTGAGGCGCGTGACCTTCAGCGCCAGGCTGTAGCGTTGGGATCGGCGAGACGCTCGGCCGCTTGCGCATGCCGAACTCAGCCACGCTCGGCGTCATGATCGGCGACGATGTGCGTCGTGAGACCTGGATGAGCACGGGAGGCGTATCGCCTGGTGATATCATGGTGGGCACATCCATGCGCATGGACGGCCGCTTGACCATCGATTCTCTTCTGGAGCCAGCCTTGAGGAACTGCGGCGGTTGCTGTTGTTGCTGATTGCCAGCGTGTGGAACTTGGATACTGAATCGCTTGGTTGGCGTCTTGCTACTCAAGCCTGAGCGATGCAGCCCTGGATGTGAGCCTAAAGACTGCCCTCCTGCTGAACCTGAGCTCGTCAGCCGCTTAACTGCACCAGCTCTGTGGCTCACGCTCTTGATGGGCATGGCTCTGGGATTCCCACCGCCATTACTATTGTTGTGGCCGTTGCTCTGACGCTGAGAGCTGAAACTGAAGCTCTTCGCACCTGGCTTCACCGACGTTGCACATGGTGGTTGCACCCTGCTCCTCCGACTCGACAGCTGCTTGGCTGCCTTGGGCGACACGAGCATGCGGCTCTGCATCGTCGACCGGAACGAGAAGGTCGGCGCCGTTGCCACCCCCGCAGGCGCCACGCGACGTCCAGACACGTACGCACTGGAGCTGCGCTCTCTTGCCTGAGGTCGATTCTGAGCCGTGACTGCTGTTGTTGTTGCTGGGATCTGAAGGATCTTGCGAGACGTGGTGGTTCGCTGGAGCGGCGCTGTAGTCTGTGTGACTGAGGCTCTTGGACTGCAAGGGCCACCATTAGAAGCCGGGATAGCAGTCTGTCTTGAGCCGGACTTGTGCAGTCCGAACTGCCGAAAGATGATGTCCTTGTGCTCCAGCAGGTCCACGCCCTGCGCGTACAGGCGCGTGGACGCAGGCGGTGGTGAAGTCACAGGCGCATTCACAGACGCCTCTCGGAAGTGGAACTGTTCGATGCGCTCTGGTCCGGACGAGGGCACTGATGACGTCCGCCCTGGAGCCCTGGGTGGCACTTGCGAGCAACTCATTGCGCTGTGAGTCTGCACGGCATTCTACGACTGAGGCAGTCGGGTGGAGAGAGGGAGAGAGAGTGCAGTTGGAGTTGCATAACCCGAACTCGCAGGCGAAGGATGAGCTATAAGAAGCGCACTTCGATTGACGCAGTGCGCGCTATTTATACAAGTGCAGCGAGCTCAGCCACAGGCTGCTGATCACGTGACACCACCACGACTATGCTCGCCAACACCGTCTTGATCTCACGTCAAAGCACTGCTGAGAGCTGGTGGCTCTTGAGGCGGAGCACCATCGAGGGCCACACGATCGCCCGCAACGCGACTGAGCGGCTGCGCTGGTCCAGATCTGGATCGAAAACAGCGTTGGGCTTGCACTGATTTGCAGGTCTGATTCAGTCTTGATTGTGTCCTGATTTGCTTTAAGAATAGGGTCCGTTGCAGAGTGAAGGTCGCCATCTGAAATGGCTCTTCTCGTGTGACTCCCAGTGCAAAACGGAGGATAATCACTCATTTCCCAACGAGTGCCGGCGAAGAGAAGCGAAGACGAACAAGAGACCATGCAGCTCATCTGCGCCACCTGCGGCCTCCCGCCGTCGCCAGCCTCTGTAGCAGCAGCAGCAGCAGCCACTGCCGCCGCACTGGACTCCGAGTCCCAGCAGCAGCAGCAGCAGGCGGACACTGAGGTGCTGGATCCCGCGACGACGTGCGCCAAGTGCCGCACGCCGCTGCAGCCGCCCACCGCGTTCGACTGCGCGCGCCTGGGACTGCTGGACGAGCTCAAGGAGATTATTGCGAGTGTATGTGAGCGCTGCTTCTCTCTCGGAATGTGGGTGGGTGTCACTGCGTGACGACACTAACGACATGCTGCTGAATCCTTTGTGTAGAGGCCGGATTTCGATGTGAACGCGCTTGAAGAAGCGTCGAATGCGACGCTGCTTCATCACGCAGCGGTGAACAGCAAGATGCGCATCTTGGAGTACGTAACCTCCCCCCCTCCCCAGTTCGCGTTGCTGTGGTCAGGCGGCGCTCTTCTCACTTGCTGGCGTTATGGTCATATGTCACATTTGCGCTATAACTGAGCAGACACTTGTTCAAAGAGCCTGCGCTGAAAGAGACGATCAAAGTGGATGCACTCGGCGGTGAGCTGCAAACTACGCCGCTCTTCTGGGCCGCGTACCACAACCATATCTACGCCGTGGAGCTGCTGCTGCGCCATGGCGCCGACGCGAGTTTCACGGACGACTCCGGCTTTAATGCCTTCCTTCTGTCCATCCAGGTGAGTTCGAAGCTATGCTTTCCCGTTGATCAGCGTACTGCGGGGCTACGACAAACGACTGACTGTATGTGTTTGTATCGATCGAATGACTCTCAGCGCTGCTTTCCGATCACTGCGGCGTACCTCGTGGCGAAAGGCACGGACATCAACGTGCGCATGCGAGGTGCGTGGATTTCCATTATCCCTTAACACCCTGCGTGTGGACTCGAAGGCTGATCTTGAGTGTGCTATTCCTCATTGTACGTACATGATTGCAACGCAGACAAGTTCCAGAAGACGGCGCTGATGCTGCTCTCCCACCGCGAGCGCTTCCATCTCGACTCGTTCCGCATGGTGCTGAGTCTCCAGGCGTCCGTGGATCTGCGGGACACAGAGGGCAACACTGGTGTGTACTTGTCCCCTCTCTTGCTCTGTTGTCGTAATGGTGAGCTCACAGCCCGGCTTTCATGACAACGCAGCGCTGCACCACGCTGCGAGGAACGACGTGGGGCTCGCCGTGCGCATGCTGCTGGATGAGGGTGCAGACCCGGTGATCAAGAACGCCGAGGGCGAGACGCCGCTTGACCTCGCGCGCAAGTTCGCGAGTCCAAAGTCCACCATGCTGCACCTGCTCACGGAGGACGGGCAGCTGCAGAACCTCTCGCGATGGACGTCCATCCCGGTATGCCTTGGGTTTTCTATCAAAGAGTGATTGACTCTTTGTCGAATAGCGCCTCACCCATATGGACAATGTTTTCTCATGTCTCACAGAAACGGACGCTGGAGGACAATGTGTACAAGCTCTCGTTCTTCGTGCCGTGGGTGTACATCCCAGCGTTCTGCGCCATCTTCGCCTACAGCGACGGGTTCTTCCGCATCCTGTGGCAACAGGGGCTGCTCATCACGCTCACCATCGGACTCCTGAAGCTACTGCAGCGTGGCACCTACGGGGACAAGCAGAAGATGAGTGCGCTCATGCTCGGCATCAACCTGAGCTCCGTCTTCTGGCTCGCGCTCAGCTTCCCGTGGTTCTCTGGAGGCGAAGTCACGAGCACGTTCTACCAGTTTGTGACCTTCTTTTGCGTCTTCATGCTGCTCTGGTGCCTCTACAAGACCGTAACGATCGACGCCGGCGCGCTGTCCACCTCGTACGAGGAGAAACTGGCCAACATCCGCACGCTGGTCGAGTCCAAGTCGCCCGTGGCCACGAAGCTCTGCCTCACGTGTCTGCACCGTCGCCCGCTGCGCAGCAAGCACTGCCCGGAGCTCAGGGCGTGCATCGCCCGGTTCGACCACTACTGCCCGTTCACGTCCAACGTGATCGGCGCCGAGAACCACCACTTCTTCCTGGGCTTTGTGTCCTTCGCCGTGCTGGCCATCGCGCTCGTGGTGGTCGCCTGCTGGCGCTCGCTGGTGCTGCATCCCGAGATCGCGTGGGGCACCAGAGGCCCGCTCTACTGGCTCTGGAGTGTCGTGCACTTTGAGCCCGTACTCTTCTGCGTCGCGCTGCTCTGCGTCATCGACCTCCTCTGGATCGGCTACCTGCTGGGCTTCCACGTGTACCTCGTGCTGGCGTCACTCACCACGTACGAGTTTGTGAAGAACGAGAACATGGCGCGCGCGTACTCACGGGGGAGCGCGCTGCTCAACGTCGTCGACTTCTTTCGGCTCGTGGGCGCCAAGCGCGTGGACTGGAAGCGCGTCTACAGCGTGGAGGACTACGAGGCGAGTGGGATTGAGGTCACGAAGAGCAAGGCCGTGTGATGAGAGGTGATGATGATGCGACTGTCTACAGGGAGAATGCACGCATGAATGAGCTCATACAACAGTGTTTCTGAGATCTGGTGGGTGGTGTTGGTCTATTGCATTGCGGGGTGTTGTTAGAGGATCCGCTCGAGACAGCGCAGACGCGCGCTGCGCGAGCGCGGGTTCATGGCCATCTCGTCGCTCGTGGGTTTGACGGCCTTGCGCTTCGCGAGGCGGAAGCGCTTCGTCTCGACTTCTGCTTCTTCTGCGCTCTCTGAGTCCCTATCATCATCGTCTTCGTCGTCGTAGAGACCAGCAAAGTCATCGCTCTCTTCGTCATCGTCGTCGTCGTCTTCACCGCTTCGCCCCTGCTTGTCCTGCAATAGCATCAGCAGAGTTGGTTGTTAAGATATAGCAATGGGCTATCTCTCACGCATAAATGAAGAAGTGTGGTCGGACAAGTTTGCGGAAGAGCGTCTTGATCGGCCGGTCTTCCAGCGAGTGGAACGCTATCGTTACTGTCGACACCACACAGTAGCAAGACGCAGGTAAGAACACACAATCCACAATGGCCAGGCATTGAAAATGAAAGGGTGCTGGGCTCACCAAGTCGCCCCCCAGGAGCCAAATGGTCGACCAGTGCGTGGATCCCATCCTCGACGTGCTGCAGCTCTTCGTTCACGTAGATGCGCAGCGCCTGGAAGCACCTCGTGGCCGGATGGGTCGTCGTCTTTGGCTGTTTCTGCTCCTTCCCAGGCTTTACCGCCTTCTTTTTGCCAGCCGTGGCACCAGAAGACGGCGGACTGACGTCACGCTGCCAGCGCCGGGCGATGCGCTCGATGCATTGCTTGAGGTCCTGCGTCGTGCGGAAGACCAATTGCTTCTCGTCACGGTCGCGTACCACGGCCTTGGCGTACTCCTTCGCCAGGCGCTCCTCGCCAAAGTCCCGGAAGATCTATAAAAGTCCATAGAGCCATTCGAGGTCAGCTTCAAGGCCTCGTGTCCAGTCATTTAGCAATAGAAAATGAGCCTAAGCACCTTGGTGAGCTGCACCTCCGAGTGTGTATTGAGCACGTCGGCGGCCGTGGACGTATTGTCGCTCATCTGGTCGAAGCGCATGTCGAGCGGACCGTCGTGCATCCAGCTGAAGCCGCGGTGCGGCTGGTCGAAGTGGAAGCTGTTGGCGCCAAGGTCCACGAGGATGCCGTCCACGCGCGCCGGGAAGCCCGCGGTCGCCAGGTGGCGCCCCACGTCCACGTATGAGCCTTGCTGGAAGGCGACGCGACTGCCGAATCCGCGCAGGTTGGCCTTGGCGATCGCTAGTACCTAATAGAGAGAGACACACACACACAAAAAGAGAATGTGAGGTTGT
This sequence comes from Globisporangium polare, assembly GCA_023333845.1. Classification (NCBI taxonomy): domain Eukaryota; phylum Oomycota; class Peronosporomycetes; order Pythiales; family Pythiaceae; genus Globisporangium; species Globisporangium polare. Next base: position 66,748 of record JAASFQ010000014.1, on the reverse strand, counting down.
GAGCTGAGAGCTTGAGCAAGGGATCCGGTTATAAGGTGACGACCCAACGCACCTCCGAGTCGCGGTCGATGCAGAGCAGCCGCGCGTCGGTGCAGCGCTCGAGCAGCGCGCGCGAATGGCCGCCGAAGCCCGCGGTACCGTCCACAAAGTAGCGCGTTCTTGTGGCATTGGCATTGGCGTCGGCCCAGAGCGCGATCGTCTCGTGCAGCAGCACGGGAATGTGCACAGGCGCACTGCTGTTGCCGCCACTGTCCCCACTGCCAGCAGAGACAAAGAGGCGACGGCTAGTGGCAGCAGTGCTGCGCACGCGCGTCACGAGCCGCTTTGAGGAGACGTGGCGCAACATGATGCGAGTGGTGTTGTCGCTGCCTTTTCGGGATTGTTGTTGGTTGATCCCAATGTCGTATTGGCGACCTAAGGACTTGTCCAGTTTTAGTACCGATTTGTCGGACTTTTGTCTTTGTCACACTTTTTTAGAAAAGCCGGATAAAGCAAGTCCTATTGAGGTCGACCATACAAGCTGCAAATCAAACGCTCCACAGGAATCGCGTGGCTCCCAAGTCGATAAAGTCGACTTTTCGACGAGATATTGGATATATATACGCCGGAGCAAGAGCTGGCTGCTCCGCCTGTCTTCAGCTCCGGCCATCCTCAGCTCTGCGCTCTCTCTTCAATCAACATGCCAATCAAACGTCTGGTTCGTCCGTCCATTCATTCCCGCATTCCGCCGTCCTCGCTTTATAAAACACGCGCTCTCCTTTCATCAAAACTACCCACTCGATCGGTCTCTCCCCCCCCTCTCTCTCTCTTCTATACACCACACGCACACACGCATTCATTTATCCGATTCCCTTCAGCCCACCACCACCGCAGGCGCCATCCACGCGTCGTACACGCCACTGGAGCTCTTGTTGTTCGTCAGGTCTGCACTCGTGAGCAGCGCCATGGCGGTCGCCTGCGTGAGGTTGGCCGGGGCCGCCGCGTGCTTGGTCCAGAGGCGCGTGGTCGGCCGCCGCCAGCCGTTCACTTCGTCCACGAGCGCCTGCACGAACTCCTCCTTGCGGTCGTCCTCCTTGCAGAACTGGATCGCGCGCGAGCGTCCATCCGTAGCGGACACGTAGCGAATGAGCCCCCTCTCGACCAGGAAATCCAGCGATTGCTTGATGCTCTCGCTGCAGAAGGCCTCTGCGTGGACGAGCGCGCGGTGCAGAAACAGTTCGCGCGCGAGGATCTGCACGCGGCGCACGACCTCGCGCTCCGTGTGCTCTTCCTGGTCGTTCTCAGAAGAAATGAGGCTCCAAAGCCCTTGCGAGCAAAGCCAGAGCGAGTCCACGAACGGCCAGTGCAGCGAGAGCACAAAGCCCACGAGCCTGGACGCCTTCCAGAGCCTCAGGTCCACCGTCACAGCTTCAGTATCCATTGTTGTCAGGCGACACGCTGGCGCCTGGGCCACGATGAAGGCTGCGATGCACGCCGAGAGGTCCACGTCGTCGTGGCGGCAGATGTGGCGCAAAAAGTTCCACATCATCAGCGCCTTCTCCTCAATCGCCTCGAGCGTAACGGTCACCGCAGTCGTATTAGCCGATACTGCTGGGGTCTCGCGCAACAGCGAGTCGATGGCGCCGGCGATCGCCATCTCCGGCAGGAACACGTGTAGCACGTGGTTGCGGTAGAAGCCCATCTCGAGCGCGCGCGTGGGGAACTCGAGCTGCGGCACGAGCACACCGTTGGACAGCACGTCGACGTTCAGGACCGAGAGCGCGTGGTCCGCGATGTGGTCGTCAGCGACGTGTGCCAGGTGCGCTGAACGCGCGGTCAGCTCCTTCACGAGCCAGTGCACGCGCGACTGGAGCATCTCGCGCGTCTGGTACCCGCGCTTCCACATGAGCAGCGCCGAGACCATGGCCGTGCTCGTGATTGTTCCAGACGTCTGCATGCGCACGGCCAGCTCACGCGCCGTGTCATCGAGCGAGGAGGTCGCCGTGAGTGACAGCGGCGCGCCGAAGCGCACATACGAGTGGCCGCAGCGCAGGAAGAAGATGTCCCAGACCGACTTGAGGAAGCCCGCGATGCTCTCCTTCTGCTTCGGCTTGCCCAGTAGCTGGTTCGCGTACTCCTCCACCTCGTACACCTTGTCGTAGTCCAGCGCGATGGGCACGATCACCACATTCCTCTTCTTGGTTGTACCATCAGCATCAGCGTCAACTTGGCCCTTGGCGTACTCGTGGAACATGGAGAGGAAGCCCAAGCGGGGCTTGCAGACGCGGCCGTGGCGCGAACGACCGCCTTCGACGAACACTTCGATCGGGTTGCCGTCCGCCATGAGCTCGTGCACGTAGCTCTGCAGCACGTGCTTGTAGAGCTGGTCGTTCTTGAACGATCGCCGGATGAAGAAACTCCCGTTCGCGCGCAGGAACGAGCCGATGAGCGGCAGATCCAGGTTGTTCCCCGCGGCGATGCGTGGCAGTGGGATGCCGTACGCGAAGCACAGGTAGCTGATGATGAGGTAGTCCAGATGGGTCTTGTGCGTCGGTGCAAAGACGACGCTCACGTCGTCCTCCTGCTGTAGACGCTCGATGGTGGACAACACGCGGTGCAGAGACTCGACGTCCACGTGGACGCCATTAAACAGCATGCGCCACGTCTTTGTGAGGATCCAGCCGAGACAGCGCACGGCCGGCATGAGCATGTCGGACTTGAGGCCGTTGAAGATGCGCGTGACGCGCTGGGCGTCTTCCTTACTGAGCGCCTCATTCGAACTTTCTTCGACCGCTCGCTGCACACGGGAGATGAGATTCCGGTGGTGCTCTGCCACGGACGACGGCGCGCGGCCGTGGAAGTTGTGGCCCACGCCCGAGCGCGCGATGAACACGAGATCCAGCAGCGTGTGGCGGAAATCTGCGACGTTGAGTGCCGATTTACCCGAAGGCTTCGCAGCACCGACCGAGGCAGCGGCGACCGCGCAGCGCTCCTCCATGGACGAGAGCAGCCACGAGTGGTGCATGATGTCCACGAAGCCGTGGTCGCGAGAGGCCGTCGCCTCCTTGTCTTCTTCATCTTCTTTGGCTTCTTGCTGCTCAGGAGCGATCACCACTTGAGGGAACGCCGTGGCTTCCGCCGTCACGGTTGTGATGCCATCATTGGCTCTACCAGCATCATCCCTCTCTTTAGACTCAGCTTCCTCGTCATTGTTAACAGCACTCTGGACAGCCTGGACGTCGTGCAGCGCCTTGTTGTTCTGCTCTGGGATCGTCCACTCGGTCGAGTTCCATTTGGCCGACGGGTCGTTCAGATTCGAGCGCATCTCGGACGTGTAGCTCTGCAGGTTGTTCTTCGGGTTGCGCACGAGCACGCTCTGCGCAGGATCATCATGACTCCCGCTGCTGTTGTTACCATTCTCCTTCCGCACGTTGTACGCGACCGCGAGCGCCATGCTGGAGCCCGCGACGCCGCGCTCGCGCAGTGCAGCCTTGACGGATCCGGTCGCGCTCGTCATGGCGTTGTCCTGCTGCTGCTGCTCGTCGACCGCTTTCTCGGACTTCTTGAGAAGCAGGCGCACCTTCTCCTGGTACTTCTTGTAACGCAGCTGGATGCGCACGGCCGCGCCGTGCTGCGCCACCGTCTGCTGCAGCACGCTGTGCAGCGACCCGGCGTTGTGCTGCACGTGCGCCTGCCACTCCTCGAGGTACGTCTGCGGCGAAGAGAGCACCATCGCCTTCTTCTTCGCGAGCGGCTTGAGCATGACAAGAACACGAGACGAAGGGGCTCCTGCTGGGCTGGCTAATGGTCTTCTGCTTGTGTGGGCGAGGGGCTCAGGCTGCGGCGCTCTCTTGCGCCTTGGGGTGTGTGTGTGTGAGCTGAGCGGCTCGTCAGCGCTGGAGGAGCTTTCTGGGAAATGGCCGTTTGTGTTGTGGTGGTGGTGGACGACAAAGAGGTGATCTCGGCTGGTGGTGGTGTCGAATGTGCCAAAAGGGCAGACTGCGGCCACAAGCTGGATAGCAATCATTCCGAAGCGCGACACAAGTTTGTGAGAAAGTGGCGATTCTTGGCTCGGAGCTGCTCGATTAAGGTGGAACTGTGCGAGAGGCCAGCTGGAAGATTACGCTTCGCACAAATCGTTTCGAGAAACCGAGCTGATTGCTCCCCAGAGCGAGGTCGCTCGAAGGATATAGTAAGGTCACTCAGTCGATGAGGTCGCATGACATATATCAGATACTTTGTGCGTTCAATCCGTTGACGCCCAAGGTGGCAGCGGCTGGATGGCTCAATCAATGGTTGCGAGAATGAATGTCGAGCTGACCATTCCTGAGTGGCGCACCTCCGAACCTAGAAACCGACCTATGAACCCGCACCTGCTCCACATCGCAGAAAGCGAGTGTGACACGAATGCAACAAAGTCAGAAATGCGATGCGACCTGTAGAATGTGACGCGAAGGTAGCCAAGAAGGTGCACCCAGCCACACACAGGGCTCCTATTTCAAGCAGCAACTCATGTTGGTTTCACCAAAAAGTGACCTCAAGAGCCAAGAGCTCACCAAGAAAGCACGACCGCACCTCTCTGTCCGCTCACGGCCGCAGTCACACGGCCATCCAGGCACAGCAGGCGCTGCACGAGTCCAGCACTAGCACTAGCAGCTACAGCAGCAGCAGCGACCATTGCAGCATTCGCTGGGACGACGGCGCTATTGCAATGCGACATACGACACCATCAGCAGCACGCTCGCGAGTGCTGCTGCGAGAGTTACGATGCTCATCACTGCTGCTGCCTGTCGTGATGTTGCTGCTGGCGACTGCGCACGCGCCGCTGGGTGTGGCCGCAACGACGTCCGTGGCGCTCGTGAGCGTGCAGGAGTGCTCGTCTTGCGACGTGCCCAAGCAGAGCCAGATCCCGTTCTGCGCCGAGTTCGTCCTGTACTCGTCCTGCCGCACCAAGTCGTCCTGGAGCGCCATGGTAAGAACAACACCGGCGCTCACAAGCCAGTCAGTCATGCTGAGCACATACATAGACACTCACTCACTGACCTCTTTCTCTATTGTGTGTGTCCATTTGCCATAGGATAATGCCGCCGAGGAAGAGTTCGCCGCGCTGCTCGCGGCGTCCAATGCGAGTTCTGTATCCGCGGAGGACGCCTGCGGCACGGCGCTCAAGCACGCCGAGTGCGCCAAGATCTTCAACGTGTGCGAGCTGGGGGCGCCGCAGGGCTTCTGCCTCGAGAGCTGCACAGCGACCATCGCGACCAACTGCACGGCGCTGCTCTCTGCGGACTCGTTGCACTCAGCGAAAGCCAACTTCTGTGGTGACAGCGCATCGTCATCCAAGTCAAAATCCTCGACGGTCGCGCCGCTCGTGGGCATCTCGGACGGCGGCAAGTGCTTCGAGGCGGACTACGTCGGTCCCAAGCACACGGCGTGGATCGTGGGCTTCATCATCGCGGTCGTCTTTTCGTTCTTTGCGAGCGTGGGGATCAACCTGCAGAAGAAGGCGCTCAAGCAGAACGAGCTAGTGGCCCAGGAGCAGAGCACGGAGCCCACGCCCGTGTACCGCCTGCCGCTCTGGTGTCTCGGCTTCTTTCTCATTCTCGCCGGCTCGGTACTCGACTTTGTGGCTTTCGGGCTCGCGCCACAGAGTCTATTGGCGCCACTGGCCGCGCTCACGCTGGTCTGGAACATGGTAAGGATATGGAGGACGGATGTTTAGCTTGTCCTTTGGATGGCGGTGTACTTACTTCACTTCTGTCTGTAACGTGTAGATGCTGGCACCGTGCTTCAACAAGGAGAAGCTGGGACGGAAGGACATCGCGGCAACGCTCGTGATCTTCGCCGGCGCGACGATCGCCGTCGTGTTCGCGTCGCACACGTCGCCGTCCTACAATCTGAGCATGCTCATGGAGCTCTACCGCGACCCGCTCACATGTAAGTCACGACAAAACCTATTTGCGAGGAAAATGGCGTGTACTTACTTATCTTTATCTTGGTGACTTGATCACTATACACATGCAGGCGTGTACTTTGTGGTCGTGTTCCTCTGCGTGGCGCTCCACTACGGACTCATCCAGCTGGTCGAGAAGCTCAGTCTCACGAGCAAGCGCCACCGCATGATCCAGATTGGCCAGCCCGCCTTCTGGGCTCGCGTGCGGCTCGTGGCCTACTCTGGGTGAGTTAGCGAGCATCTTCGTAGCTGCTCATTTTGACAGGCGTCTTCCTGCCCACCCATGTCATAGTGTACCGCAAGATGCTGACTTGATTGTTTCCATGTCCATACACTGTAGCTTGTCAGGGACCATGGGCGGGCAGTCCGTGCTGTTCGCCAAGTCGTGCGCGGAGCTGCTCAAGGCCGCGTTCCACGGCGACGACTGCATGAAGCACTTCGAGTCGTACCTGCTGGCGCTGGCGCTCATCGGCTGTCTCCTCTGCCAGATCCACTACCTCAACTGCGGCCTCGTGCACTACGACGCGCTCGCGGTCGTGCCGATCTACCAGGCGTACTGGATCATCACGGGCGTGCTCGGCGGCGTGATCTACTTCCAGGAGATCCGCTCGTTCTCGGTGCAACAGGCGCTCATGTTCGTCTTGGGCATCATCACGACGATCTTCGGCGTCGTGCTACTCTCGCAGCGCAAACCCGCGCACCCGCCGGCGCACGCGAAGCGCAAGATCCTCGAGCGCGGCTTCAGCTTCACGTCGTCGTCGGACGGCCGATCCGACAGCCTCAAGGGCCACCTACCGACTGTACCCGAGGGACCAGCGACCGCCGAGGGTGCCACGGAAGACGACGGTGCTGCTGGCGCCGCCACGACCGCCAGCCCTATGGCGACGATCAACGAGAACGAGAGCGAGATGAGCACTGGTGAAGAGTCGGACGACGACGACGGCAGCGGCAACGCGGGCGACCAATCGGACCAGGTGAGTCGCCACGTGATCGACAACTACCTCGACATGTCCGCGACCATGTGCTTCACCGAGATCCTCGGCGGCCTCGGCTTTCAGACCGCAGCGAGCCAGCGCGGCATCTTCTCGCGGCGTCCGTCCAGCCGGATAACAGGGTTCGTGCGCCTATTAGCTTGGCTTATGTGTGGTTCTGGTGGCTAATCTAACGCAATGTTATTGCGTGTGTATGAGCAGCAGCGAGACCAGTTCGTCGTCGAGAGCTCCGCGACGCAGCGTGGACGACATCGAAGTGGGGATGCCCGCGGCCACGCGCCAGGCGAACCCGCGCGAGAAGGTGACCAAGCGGCGGTCCATCACGTTCACGTCCTTCCAGAATGCCAAGAAGGACGACAGCGAGTCGCCACCGCCGCCACCAGTATAGTACACCGCCATAGCATTAGCACACACAGAAACACAACACATTCGCTAGCTTTCCTTTTGCTCATAACGATTAATTACCACCCCCCAACTGTCTTCTCCAGCTTCACGTCTAACTTCATTCGCTGCACACGCTGCGACACGAGCAGTCTGGCGAAATCAACTGCATCGCGTCGATCACGCGGAGATCTCACTTTCGAGGCACCCGTGCTTTGTCTTTGCCCACCCAGGCGTGCAACACCGTGGGTGATGCGGATGGCGTGAGTGAGTGGGTAAGAAGGTCGGGAAGCTTTGTGCGTGTGTCACCACCAGCATCCTGGCCCGCTGCCACTGTTATCAATCACTGGCATGCCATGGCAATGGACTGTCCTGAAAGATCAAGTGGCGACATTGAGCCACTCAAGCAAGGCTATCTACGCACCTACCAAGGAGAAGGACTTGCTGAAGCATGCTGCAGCTGGCGTCCGCCTCGCCGTTCTTGCGCGTCGTATTGGCCCACTTCGTGGCCATGCCCAGCTGCCTGGCGCCCGCGCGCAGCAGCTGCACCGACTTCTCCTTGCGCTGCTGCAGGTTGGCCACGTTGCGGAAGCGCGACTTGGAGAGCGTCGAGCGCTTCTCGAGAAGTGCGCCACGTCCGTGGACGGCCGGTCCAAGTCGAAGCCGTCGTCGTGGGGGTCGCCGTTCTGGATCTGAACCCAGTTCCCGTCCTCGGGCTCGGACGAGTTGAGCGTCTCGGTCTCCGTGGACCCGGCCGGGCTGTTCAAGTCCACGGTCTCGGTGGTCGAGCGCGTGCTCGTCTTGTCCAGGAGCTCATTCAGGCTAAGGTTTCGGAATTCGAGATACGTTCTGGCGCTCAGGGCACAGCTCAGGGCTTTTCACGCTCTCGACCAGGCATTTCGAGCTAACGCCGAAGGCGCCAGCGATTGTATGCATGTATGTATTGCCTCTCATAAGAGCGCCTTAAAGCGCTTGTTTGCCGCCGATGTTGCTGCTCATTCACGAACTTGCGCCCGCCTCCTCAAGCACCCCTCCGCCCAGAACCACCTATGGAGCCCCAGCCCCCACTCGCTCTCCAGCCCGCCCGTCCTCGCGTGCTTCTCTCGCTCGCGGCCCGAGAGTGCGCGATGCTCCTCGTGCAAGCTCTCGGGCACCCGGTTGCGGTGGTCGCGCGCGCTTCCTTCGAGTCGGGCGGGCCGCGCTCTCCCAGCGCCTCCGTGCTGTGGCTGACGTCGAGCGCCGCCCCGTGTCCGTGGACCTGGTCCGGGTGCTCGAGACCCTTTTTTCCCGGGTGACAGCGGATACATCGATCGTACAGCAAGCTCTTTGAGCCTCTGCATGGATGTGATCTCGTGCCGTCGGGTTCGTGTTATGTCTGTTTATGTCCATTGTTGTGTTTTTCTGACATATTCTGTTTGTTTGTTGCTGTTTTGTCAAATCGCTGAGCGAATTGTCGCTGCTCACGAGTATCGTTTATGCTCCATTACATTCATTTCTGGCTTTTGATTCTTTTCTTGCTTTCTTGTGTGTCCTTTTTTTGTTTTGTTTGCGATGTTCGACGGTGCGATTATTGCGATTGGATCGTTCAACTCCAGCGTTAACGCCTATACGCTGAATGAGGAGAGCCTCTTGGTGCTCGCCGGCACCGAGGCGGTGACCCCGTTCGATGTGCGCTCGGTGGCAGTGTAAACTGCAATCGATGGCGTGGTCAGCGCATTCTTTTCCACCCAACCTTAGCTGGACACCGCCTTTTTGTTTTAGTTTGTCTTCCATTCTCTGAATTTGCTTCCTGTCAGGGTCCATGAAATGCATTCGATTTGGCGTCCCAGCTCAACTTTCGGGCACACCGTTCGCTCCTGAAGATCGCGTTCGAGTGCCTTGTGGAGCATTCGGAGGCGGGTGATATCATTGAGCGATCCAGGAGCCGTCTCAGCCTTGCCTGACTGACAAGGGCACCTGCGTTCGCGCCAGCCAGTCCTCTCGGCGGGCCTTGTGTCTGCGCTGCTTGCCCAGAGTCCCATTCCGCAACTCGCTGACTCCCACACACACCACCAGCAGCAGCCGCCATGCAGTTCACGCTCCTCCTCGCCGCCGCCACCATCGCCGCCTACGACGAGACCACCTCGTGCCCGTTCACGGAGCTCACCAAGTTGCGCTCAACCCGGCGCTCATCATGTGCCAAGACGCCTCGGAGTGGCAGATGCTCCCACCCATCGGCTACCCGACGCCGGACCAGCTCGCGCTCATGTGCGCCACGACCGAGTGCTTCAACCTCATCGAGACGCTGCTGGCGTCCAACCTGACCGACTGCCTGCTCGCCGTGGGCGACGTGAGCCTCAACGTGAAGAAGCTCGTGGAGGAGCTCGGCCCGAGCTGCTTCGCCTAAGCGTGTCACCGGTGCGACAACGACGTATCGATTCTCCTGCTCCTAGCTGACGGCATTGTCGGCGACAACTTCTCGAGGCGCCGACAATTTCCTTCAAAATCGGTTGTTTCTCTGTCGTTGTCTCGTCATCGAAAGTTCGTCGAGACTGCTAGGACAAGTGCTCCAACATCTCCACATGGTCTTCAATGACTACCTGCGGCTGTGATGACTGCGAGTGGAAATGCTGCTGTTGCTGTTGAGCTGTCGACTGCCTGCGCGAATGCGATTTGCCGCCGCCGTTCAGTCGCGACTGCGAGGCGGGCGACATGAGTCTCCGCCGGCTCGCATCGTCCATGGAATTCAGCGCCGCGAGGTTCTTGACGTCGTTGCGGATCTCCTCGATCGAGCGGATGAGGTTCTCGTTCTGCAGCGCCAGCTGGAGGATCATTCCCTGCAGCAGTTTCGTATCAGCTCCTCCACCTCCAGCTGCGAGTAGTGCGCCTCGTCTTCGTCCAAGCGCTCCATCTCCAGCGCCACCACCACTTCCAGATCCCAGCAACAAGCCTCGCTCACCTGTCGCCAGTCTCGTGCCTCCACGAGAGAGACCGCTGCTGCTGCTGCTGACACCTCGCTCTTCCTCGTCCTCGTCACCATCGTCACGCTCCGAGGAGACCACGTTGTGCACCAGCTTGCCGCCAAAGTCGCTCAGTGCGCCGACGTGGCTCGAGATGAGCTTGGCGCTCTTCTGCATCGCCTTGGAGGACGAGATCGCGCGCACGACGGACATGCGCGACGTGCGGCTCACGAGCTTCTTCTTGGCCTTGCGAGCGCAGTGCATCGCCCCGTACAAGTTCTGGAGTGCAGTCTTGAGCTGCTCGTAGAGCGCCTTGACGTACTTGGCGATCTCGATGACCAGGTGCACGCGCTTGTGCGACGACTGCTGCTGCTGGAACTCGAGCTCCTCGACGGCTTTCCTATAGGACTCGTAGATCACGACGAGGAACAAGTTCGCGAGAACGAAGCCATTGAGCAGCAGGAAGCCCGCGAAGAGCACCGTGGCGATCGTTGTGTCCTGATACGGGCGTGCACCACCACCACCAGTTTCTAAAGAATAGGACGAGACAAAGTCCGACACCCCACCGAGGCTGAATGCAATCCCGAACAGTGTTTTCATGGCGGCCGAGACGCTCTCAAAGCCGCGCACCTGGGAGCCCAGCGCCACGACAAACGCGCTCGCCGAGCCATAGAGCAGCAGAGCCATGCAGAGCAGCAGCGAGAGCAACTTGGTCTTGGCGATGAGCACCGTGCGCACGAAGACGTCGACGTTCTTGGACACGCGCAGCAGCAGCAGCAGCACGAACCAGCAGAGGCACGTGTTGACCGCGAGCAGGTGCTGCGCTACACGAAAGCTTTCGGTGAACCCACGCAGAGGCACGAAGGTGTCGACCTCGAGCGGGAAGACACTGGGGAAGTTGACGAGCGCCAGCAGGCGCATGAGCCACACGAGCAGGTAGAAGACGAGGCTGAGCACGCGTGCGCTGGAGCCGAAGCGCGAGGACCACTTGAGCGCCTTGAGCGCCGCAGCCTTACGCCGTCGCCCCGTGTGCGCCAGCAGTTCCGAGAAGAGGAAGTAGACGTAGAACGCGAGCACGACGAGGCTGCAGACGGACTTCCAGAGCGCGCCACCGTCGTACAGGAAGCTCTTGGTGACCGGAGCGCTGGTGACCACAAGTCTGGGCACCACGCCGCCGCCCGAGGGGAACTCGAAGACGAACCGGAGCACGAGCACGTACTGGAGCATGACGTTGTAGAGGTTCACGTCGACCATGAGCACGCGCGTGCTGCTGTCGACGTAGTGGTCATTCTCGAGCCACTGGAGAACTCGAGAGGCCTGAGTGACATTGACTCGTGGTAGAATGACTGAGAACGCTGGGGATGGTAGAGTGTCAGAGCCGCTCGTGGCGCTGTTCATGGACGAGAAGCGCTTCTTGCGCTCGGACAGTGTGCTGGTGCCATTGTGGCCAGCGAACTGGAATGCGGTGCCGTCTTGACCTCCAAAGGGCTCGGAGGACTCGTCTTGGCTCTGGAACGCGCCATTGCTGGTGCTGCCATAGCAGTACAGTGAGGATGACGAGGACGAGCTACTGGTGCTGGTGTCGGATGATAGTAATGCGCTGGAGAAGTAGGTGGTGACTCGGGACGAGCAGTTGGCTTTGAGCACGCGCAGCTGGCCGATGCGGATGCCGCCGACCACGCGGTTGCTCTCGAACACGAGCTCTTCGTTGGGCATCTCTGATTCCGGATAAGAGAGAGCGAGGAATGGCCCTCGGAGCCACGCGAAGAGGTCCTGGGCGTTCGCTATTCGACTAAACGACTTGGGCTCCTGGGCTGAAGATGTCGTAGCTCCTGGGAACTCGACGCTCAGGTACTGAGCTAGTGGCATCAATAAGTACACGTGTGAGCTCATCAAACCCTATCGCCATACACGTAGATACAGAGACTTAAGTACGTACCCACGGGCGCGTTGGCGAGATGGAAGAGCCGCTCACCGTTCAGGTCGGCGTGCGTGCTCGCAGAATAAAAGTAGAGGAAGGCCGCGTGCAGCAGCAGCTCGCGGATCTTGGCGCGGATGCGCGCGCTGCGCTTCTTGTCAATGAGCACCTTGGCGTGCGAGCGCACGAGCTCCTGGAACTCGGTCACGCGCTTCTGGTTGCCGTGGCGCCGCCGCCACCTACGTGAGAGTTAGCAAGGCACAGTATTGTCAGCTCTGGTGTTACGATAGCCGTAGGAGCAACGTGATGGCCGGCGGATGGTCACCATCGCTGGAGGTTGACGATGGCGTCGTGTCTCGACTTCTCGATGAGCTCGTCGAGCGTCGGCACGCTGTACGTTGCATGCTGCTGGGCTTTCGGTGATGCCACCTTCAGCTCAACAAGGGAGAACTTTCGGTCGTCGATGGGTGAGAGATGCAGCGACGACGGTGATCCGAGAGCCTCGTCTCTGCTGCCGCCGCGCATCAGAGGCATTGACCTGTCAACAAGAGCTCCAGCACCAGGATCAGCTCCATCAATCGGACGCGAGCCTCGGTCTCTTTCGGTTAAGCCGCATGCTTCTGCATTTGTCCGAAGCTCCCAGCACGAAGCACGAGTCCGTGAGTGTATTTTGAGCCCTGCTGAGTATTTCTGAAGTGCGTTTCGCTTCTCAATGCGCAACTGAGCATTCAGGAATAAAGCCCGCACCTCGCTTGGACATTGGGGCTAAGAAGCCCTGCTGCTGTTGATGTCACTGGCGTTGGGTGCTATTAACTGTTAATCAGATGAAGAAGAAAACGGACCTGGCAAGCATATAAGAGATCTAATGGCTCTCGACTGCTTTACTCTGCGGGCGAGATGAAGGACGCGATGGTGCCGAAGAACGCGAAGACAAGCGAGAGGCCCGCAAGGCCCGCGTTGAGCCAGATCTCCCAGCGCGGCAGGCGGTGGCCGAAGAGCTTGATGTAGCAGACGCACGGCAAAAAGACGGATGCGAGCATCGCGAAGAACGCGCCGAGGAACGACGTCACGCGCGCAAAGTGCGGCACGAAGAGCGCGCAGAAGAGCGTCGCGACGCCGATGATCGTGCGCAGAAACGCGCGGAAGACCTTGGTGCGCCGGCTGCTGGGCGCGCTCATCTCGGCCGGCGTGAGCACAAACTCCTCGAGTGCGAGCGCGATGGGCGTGATCGTGATCGCGATCTTGCTCATCGGGTTGAGCGCGATCGTCCAGATGACCAGCCTCGTGAGCGAACCGGGGAAGACCGCGATGAGGTTGAGCGTGATCTCTTTGGTCGTATGCACGCCAAACATGAGGTACCCACCGAGCTCGATCGCACCGTAGACGAGGCACACGATGAAGTAGGCGACGTTGAGCACCTTGGGGTACTCTTTGCGGTCCGCCATGGACGAGCAGATGGACGGGAAGACCGAGTGGCCGCCGAACGCCACCATCGTGAGGCCAATCGCCAGTGGGATGCGCTCCGTGTCGGCGACGATCTCGAGCGGCTGCGGGTGCAACAGACTGCCGATCGTGTAGTCCGTGGCGCTCGTGTCGATCGCGAAGCCCACGTAGAAGAGCGTGTAGAGGCAGAAGAGCGACGAGAGGATGCCGATGATGCTGAAGTACGAGAGCAGCGACAGGTGCGTGGTCCAGAGCGTCGGCATGATAACCAGGAACGCGAGGACCGTAAGCTGCTGCTCCGTGAACGACGGCAGCAGCGCCGCCAAGGTGTCGCCGACTGTGTTGTGATAGAAGATAGGGGTGCAGCGTTAGTCCATTGCTTGTACTAGTATACAGCAACAGTAGGCGTGTTATACGTACTCAACACGTTAAACATTGCACACGCGGTGAAGAGCTCCGAGAAGAAGATGACGCTGATCACGAGGCGGCCGCGGGTACCGAACGCAGCCTCGCCGATGTCCGGGTACGTCTGTTAATGACGAGTCCATACGAATACCACCAGTCAGCTAGTACGGAGCTACTTCGGCTTGATGGTCACCGCCATATAGAAAACGTTACCTGCATGCCCTCCTGGTAGTCGAGGCAGTAGCCGAGCAGCTTGCCCGTGTGGTTGGTTACGAACGTGAAGAAGAAGAAGAGCGGCACGCCGATGAGCATTCCACTCGAGCGCAGCGCGAAGGGGCTCGAGAGCACGCCCACGCCCAGCAGTACGTTGATCGCGTTGAACACCGCCTCCTTGTAGTTCATCTTGCCGTGCGCTGATGCCGATACATTGCCGCCGTGGATGTCCGCGAACTCGTCCTCGCGCGGCTGCAGGATGCGCGAGTGCTCCGAGAACGACCCCGAGTGCGTACGGCGCATCGCGGCCGGCGACGCCATGCTGTCAATTATATAGACAAGGCCAGACACATCAGCAATACGCCTATAACAGCCGCACACACACATAAGCTCGCTCGTACATGGTCTCGACGCCCGCCTCGAAGGTCGCGGGCCACGCGGACGCCACGTGCGCCGCGCCATCGCCGCCTCTCTCCAGGCGCGCGCCGGCGGGCGAGTACGACGGCAGCAGCCGGTGCTGCTCCTCCTGGTGGTCGCCCTGCTGCTGGCTGCCGTACATTGCCTCTCTCTACGGATGGAAGTGGTGGGTGCTGATGAGGTGGTGTCGAATGCGCGTGTGTGTGTGCAAACGGAGCTGTGCTCCAAGATGCATTGGCGGGGCGACCGTCGCACTTTTGGCAACATTTACGCGCACATCTTTTATATTGGCTCTCACAGTCGGAGCAAAAAGTCAAAGCTAGAGTTTAGCTTCTGTTTCATAGCTTTTACAGTACTTGTAGAGCATACTCTTTGCAAGCATGACCTCTTCCCTGCATCCTCCTCCTTCTCTATTTTCTGTGCACGAATCTCCGTTCTCCACGAAACAAACAGCTCGAAACAACATTCAAGTACAGCGGAATCTGTTCGTCGCTCTCCCTCCCCCACGCGTGCCGGTACAGGAAGGCATTTGTTTGGGAGACACTTCAAAACGTGTCCAGCACACACCGACACTTTGCATTGAGCAGCACCACGGATTGTTCCGAGATGGCTGATAAAAGATAGCCGGCTGACGCTCAGGCACTGAGGTTTTCAGGGAGAAGGGAGTGCGTGCACTCGGAGAGGCAGTGCTGCACCCAATAACACTGTCAGTGGTTCACACGATCCATCCCATCCGATACTGGCATCCAAGTTGTCTGCAGTGTCGAAGTGTCCGCAAAACCCGCCTCTCCAGGCTTTCTGCACAAGGAAGTGTCCAACGGCCACGAAATGTTGTTCTGTGGTCGCACAAGAGAGTATCAACTCGACAGTATGCAAAAAGAGAAGGGTTGCGGAAAAGAGAGTGTGAACTTGGGTCAGTTGACCAATATTCGCTATTCGGTCTTTGTCTCATTTCTATAACAAAATGGAATACCAAGATTCGGAGAACAAACCATTGGTCGACATATTCTGTTGCGTTGGTTCCTTCTATTTCTCAAAATCCGTTGCACAAACCATTGATCGTTTTATTCGGCTCAAACAGTTCTCGACATATTTTGTTTCAGAGGAGTGACACCCTGTGTCCATTCTGGACACAATGTCGAAGACCGAAGCACGAAATCAGCACTTTTTGTGTGAAGCAATTTATGGCAATTCTAGCTGCGGATTGGCTTGCTCGAGACTGACTTGGCGCGGACAAAACCATAGGAGCCCTTACAAGCTGCACGAATGAGCTTCTTTCCATTTGAACCTGCTCCTTCAGTTGTTTCCATTGAAGTCACGAAGATGGGCAAAGACGGACAAAGAGCTCGCGATTTGTCGTTCCGCTCACAAATCTGCAGGTTTCGAGTGCTGAACGAGTTAATGCCGCCTCTTTATGAGTCTGTGTGAATAGCCAATGAATCAGCGAAGTCAAACCTTGAAACTTCCACAATATGAGAGTAAGTATGTGCCAATAGCCGACAAAGAACCACAAGCAAAATGTCAAACGTCCAGTATACAAAGGTCCTCTTTGAGTTGCGCGAATGTGCGGCCCTCGTTGCGACTGAATGCGACAACAGTGCGCCGATGAGCACACAGCAACAGTATTGTTGTAAAAGCTGAATCGCTCCAATCGTTTACGGCCACAAACGACAGAGTGCGGTGTGAACACATATCTATGGAGAACATCCACAATCTCAGTCCAAATGTCCATAAATCAAGATAAACTCATCGAACTATGCATCAGCGTTGTTGGAGGCTTCTGCTTGTATCCCACTCTCCAAACCAAGTCGAAACTGACTTGGTTTACACATAACAACGATGCCGAATGTCTCCACATTACGCAATGCCTAAAAACGAACCCTTTTTTGACAATTCGTTTTTCTACCAGCCAAAAACAATAGGTTTCAGCCAATCAGAATTAAGCAGCTAATCGACTGGAGAGTGGCGGCAACAGCCCGGCGTGTGCATCAAATACTCGCCGTCTGTCACAGCGCAGTTTGTGAGAAGCCATGCAGAAGAAGCGCGAGACCAACACAGTGGAAGAGCGGCTGCAAGAGATCGACGCGCGCCGACTACGCCGTCGCGGGCCTCTTCAACGTGCCACACCGGAACGTACGAGCGTGGACGAAGAGAGAGGAAGAGCTGCGCACCGTCGAGGGGTCAGCGCAGCGCAAGTCTTTCACGAAGGGAAAACGTGAAAGCCTACCATTCTCGTCTCACTTGCTCTCGTTTATGAAGGACGTGCGCAGGCAAGAAAAAGTCAGGCGATTGTTTCCGAATTGATGCGCATCTAAATGCAGTCCCGATTAACTTGAGTGCCTTTCGATTACGATTTACAGTTTCTAGGGACGCGCACAATGATTACCTTCATTCGCGAGAGCTTCTCCCCATGGCTTGCCGAGTACCTTGCAGGCCCACGCAAGAAGTCGAAGGTGCCAGCAGTGCAGTTGTTCTTGCGTCTCTTGCAGCGCTTCGCTCGTCGCCATGGCTTCTCGTCAAAGGACGCCAACCCAAGCAGCCGTAAGTGAGTTCTATGTTTCGTATGTTAATATTTGTAACAACTCTTCTGAAATGTCAACTGGATCCTGTATTTTTGGAAACGTTGGTCGAGCTCGAGGCGAGGCGAGACCTGTTTAGCGACAAGTTCCGAAAGGACAGCGTTGAGTAAGACCCTGCCGACATCACCAGCATTGATGAAACGGGTATCTACTTCGACTCGCTACCAGGCAAGTGCTGGTCAAAGCTTGGCGGCAGCAACGCACGCGTTCTCGATATGGAACACCACTCCGCGAGAATGACTGCAGTGCGTGCCGATGGTGAGTTGTGCTTGTGTATTTTCTCCGCTTGTGCTATAGTATCTAAAGTGCTTGCTGTGAATGTGCAGGGCGAAAACTCCCGCTTCTCTTCATTCTTCGTGGCGCGGAGAACGGGACAATCCGCGATCGAGAGCTGTCTGACTATCCAAAAGGTGACATTGTTTGTCAGATTGTGTTCTAAATGTTATGACTCATTTCTCATTTTTATGAATTATCGCGATTTTAGGTCATTACTCCACGACGCAGAGCAATGCATGGATGGACGCTCGCGTGTGGTGGGAGTATCTTCGCGACGTCCTTCAGCCGCTGATCGAGGGTCCGTCGGCTGTCCTCCTGGACAACATGCAGTGCCACGTGTCGGCAGAGGCGCACGAGATTGTTGCTGGTGAGTGCTTTTCGAAAATTGTAGCTCTTCCGGCCAACTCCACCTCGGTTTGCCACCCGCTGGATGTGGGGGCCATGGGATCGCTTAAGAAAATGCGTGATGCTGAGTGGCTAGTGGAGGATAAGTTCACTAGCATTTCAACTTCAAAGGAGAAGAGATTGGTAATGGTGAAGAGGACGATTAGAGTCTGGGACAGCATTAGCGAGGACGTGATCAGAAGCAGTTTTGCAAAGCGCTTCGTTAAATCGTAAACCTCTCTGTTACATCGGCTTTTCAATCGTAAAGCTACACTTTTGAGACCGATTTCATCCTGCGACTATCAAGTTTGAAAGGTCTCTGAACGAAGTCGATATTCGAAGTGCTCGTTTCACTTTTCCAAGCCATTCCAATCTGGACATGTCGTTTGTGAATGAGCGAACTGCACTGTTTTAGAAATTGTTGTCCCTCCAATAGAATGACGCAAAACATTTCCACGTCTGAATTGGTCGCTTTGCTTTTAAGCAGGTGAGGGTATTTTGACACCACGCGCACAAGCCCGCAATCCAAAGATCCAGAGAAGGACTTGGATATTGAGAAAAGCGCGTCCACGCAGTCGCCCCTCCATCCTCCTCCGGTCGCTTCGACGAGCAAGACCCGCGTGTGCATACCAGTCCAGACTCTTCGTGCTGATTTAAATTGCTGACCACCTGCATTTTTCGACTCGGAGCCGTGAGCGAGTGCTGATTCAGCCTGCATTTTAGAGCTGAATCAGTCGCTTGCTTGATTCAGCTTCGACTCCTTCAGCAGGAATGCGCTTGACGACTCACTGGCATGGAGAAGCGACAGGATCGCCGACAGTGACTTCAAACAGGATCGCTGGAGACGGTGCGGTATTTTTTGCGTTTCAACTTGCCTGGACAATGACATCTGTGTTTTTTGCCCAGTTTGCCAGCGAGATTTTCCCACCACCAACGCTTTTGAACCTCAGTCCGGGTTCGCCACGAGAGCTTCGCGTCGCGTGCAGCGAGACGAAATGATGCGAACTTGATCGAGCTTGCTGGCGGAACGCGCTCCGAGTCGGTGACTTTGCCGCGTCGCACGCAGCTTGGGCACCAATGAGATCAGTCTCTCCTGCTTTTTGTCTTCGGAAAGCTCGGCTTGCTCCGATCCTTTTCGCCATGACACTCCTCGCAAACCAGCGGTCCAAAACCTCCATAAAGCTCCATTTCTGCGAAAGTGATTTCGTAAGTAAAAGGGCTAGTAGAGACTGCTCGCTTGCAGTCACTTCCACTTGCTTTCAGTAGGAACGCTAATGACTCAACAGCCTCTGCTAACGAGGCCACTTTACGCGATTCCTTGAAGTGTGGCTGAGTTCTGACATCGAAGTCTCCCACGGTTCACTTTCTGGACCCAAAACGTGAAAACGTGCGGCGGAGCATGAAAATGAACACCTCCACGACGCTCTTGAACACGGAGGCGCGAAGGAGCATATTCGCTGTGCAAGATGCCAAATAGCTTTGTCCAGCCCTCCTGTGGTCACCAAGGGTACTATTCGCGTTCCTCAACAATGTCGTCACGCCAAGCGAAGAGCTCTTTTGCTGTGCATGCGCCATCGGAACCACTGCTGACGCACGGGAGCCACGGACTCTTTTGTGGCGGCGGCCTTTCTGCCGGAGATGAGAGTGCGTGTGCGCGTCCCTTCCCGAAAAGAGTGTACCCAGTAGCTTCAAACGATTTCTGGCGGCTTGGGAGCTCCAAGGCCCGGCAGCAGACCACTCGCTCGCTCGCGCCGTTGCCTCATTCACTTGCTCATTCCTCAATCCGCCTCGCCCTCGACACTCCACCACCTCCAGTCCCAAGCGTCCTGCCAACACGCTAGCACGATGCAGCGCAAGACGTCGAAAGTCAAGAACCGCAACGGCGGCAGCTCGAGCCCGAGCAAGCGCCAGCCGGAGCCGGAGGATAACTTCGACACGACGCCGCTCAAGGGCAACAAGCAGATGACGCTGCCGCAACTCAACCTGGGCCTCACGGCGGCCGCCGCCACGGCGATCATCGCGTTCTGGGTCGTGAGCTTCCCGCGCTGCGTCATCATGCACCCCGTGGGCGAGTGCACGTGGCTCGGCGTGACGGTCAAGTGCCTGCCCGCGATCGACCTGCACGGGCCGTGGAACTTCCTGTTGGCGCACTGGCTGCTCGCCGGCGCGCTCTTCACGATCGGCGCGCTCAACCTGCTCAAGGCCGACTGGAAGAAGAACTTCGTCACGACCGTCGCCACCTCGGGCTACGCGATCGTGACGGGCGCGTTCGCGATCGCGCGCGCGCAGTACGGCGTGAGCAAGCCGCTGCTCGTCGGCGCGGCGCTGCACAACCTCTTCGAGTGGGTCTTCGTGGCCACGATCACGCAGTCCAAGTGGGCCGACAAGAAGCGCATGATCGTCAAGACGTCGCTCTGGATCGGGCTCGTCATCACGGCCGTCGTGCTCATCCCGGACACCAAGATCGCGACGCTCGTGGAGCAGTCCGTGGGCATCATGCTCGACTTCTTCCTCGTCGTCGCGTTCTTCGAGCTCGCGGTCATGGGCACCGACCCCGAGGTCAAGTCGTTCTACCTGCTCCCGTTCATCGCAGTCGCCGTGCACCTCTTCTTCACGATCCTGCCGCTCGTGTTCGCCAACTTCGCGGTCGGCGCCACCGACTACTTCGTGCTCGTGAACGAGATCATGATCTACGTCTCGCCGCTCGTCACACACGGCATCTACTACATCTGGGGTCAGCGCGTGGACAAGCGCTGGGACGCCAAGGGTGACATCGAGCCGCGCTTCATGGTCAAGAGCGCCAAGTTCAAGATGGTCATGGCCTTCGGCATGGGGCTCATCCCGCTGCTCGGCATCACATCGCACGCCGGCTCGTGCATCGCGCCCACAGCGCTCACGGGCACGACCATCGCGCGCGTGAACCCGGGCCTCGGCGACGCGTTCATCGACCGCATCGCGCAGTTCAAGCTCGTGGAGACCGCCAAGGAGGCCGACGGCTGCATCGACTACGTGCTCACGCGTAACATCCAGGACCCGGACGAGTTCCGCTTCATCGAGAAGTGGGAGTCGGTCGAGGCCGTGACCCAGTGGATGAACCGCGGCCTCCCCGCCGAGCTCTTCCACAACGACCCCGCGATGCACCAGCTGCTCGTGGGCGGCAAGCTCACGGTGCAGGGCGCCTACATGGACGTGCAGACGCCCAAGGAGCTCACGCACGGCGGCGTGTGGTTCCCCATGGGCGCCAAGTGCGACAAGGTCTGGGATGTCGTGGGCAACTGGAGCGACTGCTCGTGGGTCATCGGCTGCACGCGCGCCGAGGTGCTCAACCCGACGCTGCGCGTGCTGCACATCGGCGACAAGGCCAACATCACGGTCACGCTGCGCGAGCTCAACGACAACGCCATGTCGCTGCGCTACAGCTTCCCGGGCCATGAGGGCCACGTGACGCTCTACAACAACGCCACCAGCGGCGGCTGCGACGCCACGTACGCGTTCAACACAGCCGGCGGCGTCGAGAAGGTGGCCGACGTGTACGCGGACTTCCTCCACAACCGCGTCCCGTTGCTGCAGAAGATGTTCAGCTCGTAGATTGCGAGCAGCTCTTCCCAAACAAACAAAGTACCCATTTTCATTTCATGATTTTATCTGCATACTTCGATCAAGTGAAACGGGCTGGCTGCATCCACAGAGCCACTTTGGCTCGAGTTCGCTCGCAAGACGCTTGCATCTTTTGATCAAGTCAAATGGACAATGTGGGTAAAGCGCGCGCTTGCCTCGAAATCGCTAGTCTAAATTCCCTAGCCTTTTTTGAATGGCTGCCGCTTTTTTGCCATCCATTTTAACAACCAAACAGCCACACAAACAACCTGAAAAAGAGCAATCGGTCGACAGGAACGAGAATGCCGCGCCTGCCCAACATCCTCGTGACCGGCACGCCCGGCACGGGCAAGACGTCCATGTGCCAGCTGCTCGCCGTACGTGTCCGTCTTGTATGCCGAGCGGCGCTGGACTCGCAGAGATACTGACGAGTTGCTTGCCTTCATTTTGCTGCAAATGAACAACAGGAGCGCACGCGGCTGCAGCACGTGAACGTGGGCGACCTCGTGAAGGAGCGCGAGCTGCACGAGGGACGCGACGAGGAGTTCGACTGCTTCGTGCTGGACGAGGACAAGGTCTGCGACGAGATGGAGGAGATGATGACCGAGGGCGGGCGCATCGTGGACTTCCACACGTGCGACTTCTTCCCCGAGCGCTGGTTCGACCTCGTGCTCGTGCTGCGCGTGGACAACACAACGCTCTTCGACCGGCTGCAGAAGCGCGGGTACTCGGAGAAGAAGGTGGCGGAGAACGTCGAGTGCGAGATCATGCAGGTCGTGCTGCAGGAGGCGCGCGAGAGCTACGCGCAAGAGATCGTGCAGGAGCTCGAGAGCCGCACGGTCGCCGACATGGAGGCCAACATCGAGCGCGTCGAGGCCTGGATACAGCAGTGGGTGCGCGAGCATGCCGATGAATAAGGCATGGGCCTCTGATGATGATGATAGAGCCTTCGTAGAGTGAGTGGGCTTTTCTGCATGTGCGTCTCTCTATTCCTGTGTATACATTCAATCCCCCCTAAAGCTTGCTCGCATTAACCTCATGATCATCTGGAGAAGCCACCACAGCGCACTGAGTCCTGCAGCGCTCGTTTGTCAGGTGACTGGTTGGGCGAGTGCTGCTGGTCGTTCGCCTGCTGCTGCTGATCTGTGAGTCCGAAGGCACGCGAGCCAAAGCCGCCGCTGCTGCTGTTATGGAAGCCCACGTGACCAGAGAGCGGCGGCGGACACGTCTTGATCTGGTCCAGCAGCACGCGCTGGCTCGTGCTCTCGAGGAATAGATTCTCAATGTCCAGGCGCTTGTTGAGCTGCTGCTGGCGACTGCGCCGCACGCTCGTTGGCACTTTGATGGGTGACACGAGCGGGAACGCCGCCGGGAGCCCCGAGCTGGACCGAGTCAAGCCACCGCCGCCGCCACCTTCAGTTCTCTGCTCATGAGACCACAAGCAGCATATCAAGTCAAGTTACAAACTACACGCCCACAATCCCCAAAGTGACAAGATACACACACGCAGCGCATACATACCCGTTCCTGAGCGTACAGGTCCGGCGCCCGCACAATGGTCGCGGTCTCGGCTCGCTCGGTCTTGAGGTACGCCTCGGGACTCGCGTGCGAGATGCGTTGCACTTTGTCCGCGAGCTCCGCCTTCTTGTCCTTGAGCCTTCGGCGCTCGTCCACGGACGCCGGGTAGCGCACTTTGCCTGGGTCCATGGGTCCGAGCTCCAGCCCGTGGTGATGGCGCGCAAGCTCGAGTCGCAGCGAAGTGGCGCAGAACGTGGACGGGTCGGCCACGTACCCGTCGCGCGGCTGTTGCCACCAGAGCCGCAGCTTGTCGGCCCGTGGGATGTCGCTCAGGCGCTCGATCTCCTGCGGCTCGAACTTGAGCGCCTCGCGGTGCTGCTTGTCATGGCGCGCGTCGAGCACGGCAGAGCGCGTTACGAGGCCGCTCTTCGTGGCGCGTGGGTGGAACTGAGACGCGTCGTGCTTGGGCTGCCCGGAGAAGTCGAAGGCGCCGCTTTTGCGGAACGAGTCGCGGAAGATCGTCTCGGAGCGCGCGAACTGGCGCTGGTCCGAAGGGGAGGGGGAGGGGGAGGACGCCAATGCCAGACCGAGCTGGTGGGCGTCCAGGCGGCGCGCCTCGAGCAGGTCCGAGCGCGTGGGGAAGTGCGGCTATAGTGATAGATAAGGGTGGTGGTGAGTATGGAGATGGGAGCATGAGACAGACACACGAGTGAGGCACCAGAATGGATCATGCGAAGGGAGCTCGTGTGAGTGTAGCCATTTGTCTATCAAGCGCCACGCACGACCACACGACGCAACGCACCTCGCGCAGCCAGTCGGGCGGGATCTTGACGCCGCCGCTCGTCGCCATCGATCGTCTGTGTGGGCACGACTCAAAGAAGCAGAACGCGGTCGGTCCTTCACTCGCACAGGATGAGAGGGAGACGCAACAGCAGTGCGGCGTCATAAGACCACCGCCTCGGGCTATCATGACACTCCTGCCCGACTACAAAAGCTATTCATAGACAACGCGCACTGCTTGTCCCGATTTTGTCTTCATTTCCATTAACTGCTGACTGACGACCTGCTTTGTGCGTGCGTCTCTCTTTATATAACAACTCTATGCAAACTAGGAAGGCTTCTCAACGCATGAAGCCAACGCTTACCACGACAGGTCACTGGCCGCACCGGCGCCTCCAGCGGCAGCCGTGGCCTTGGGCGCGCAACCCGAGTCCCCGCCGGCCGCGCTGCCTCCGCTGCCGCAGCCGCCGGCCTTGGACGCGTCCGCGGGCTCCTGCACGGCCACGCGGAAGAGGCGGTTGCCGAACTTCTTGTAGAGCGGCATGATGCCACCGCCGGCCAGCAGGCGCTCCTCGAAGAGCGACATGTTGAAGCGGAAGATCTCACCTCCGACCTCGATCGTGCGGCCCGTCATGTTGAGCGTGATCTCGGCGTTCTCGGTCGCGAGCTCGTAGAAGCGGTCGTCGTTGAGCTGGATGCCCATGAGGCTGAAGTTCTGGTAGTTGCGCGAGAAGATGTAGCCGAACGAGCGCGCGATGATCGCCTGCACGCCCGCACCCTTCATGGCCGTCACAGCTTGCTCGCGCGACGAGCCGCAGCCGAAGCCGTGGCCCGCGACCACGATGCTCTGGCCGGCCGTCACCTTGGCGCGGAAGTCCGGGTTCGTGTGCAAAAACGCCACCTTGCCGAGCTTCTCCATGTCGTTCTCGGTCAGGTACTCACCCGGGAGGATCGCGTCCGTGTCGATGTTGTCGCCAAAGACCTGCGCGCGGCCCTTGATCTGCGCGGCGAAGGTCGCCAGCGCCTCGGACGCGCCTGCTTGGTCCTCGGCCGAGACCGAGGTCGCCAGCTCCGGGACCGGTTCGGTCACCGTGAACGTGGCTGCGGCGCCGTGGGGGATGAGCTCGTAGAACTTGGCCTCGTCGATGAGCTTGAGGAACGGCGTCGGGTCCGTCACCTCCATCGAGAAGCTCGAGGCCGCGACCGTGATCGCCGACGCCAGGTTCGCGATCGAGCCCTTGCCCATGCGGTTGCGGTAGTTGCGGTTCTGGCTCGAGAGCCACACCTCGTTCTCGCCGGCCACATCGGCAGCGATGCCCAGGCAGAAGCTGCAGCCCGGGGCGCCGACCGTGAAGCCTGCCTTCTCGTAGATGGCCAGCAGACCGTGCTCACGGAGCTTGTTGATGATGATCTGACTGCCGGGGGTCACGCGACGCTTGCCGTGGGCCACCGGAGTCATCCCGGCCTTCATGCAGGCCTCGAGCACGAGCGCGCCGAGCACCAAGTCCTCCTCGGCGGTCGTGCACGCGCCGATGAAGCAGCCGTCGAGCTTCATGCCCGCGACCTCGGTCACGGGCTTGACGTTGTCCGGGGACGGGTAGAGCGCCACCTGCGGCGCGAGGTTGTCCAGGTTGATCTGGTACTTCTCGGCGTACTCGGCGTCGTGGTCGGCGCGGAAGTAGATCGCGTCGTCCTTGTGTGCGTCACGCGCGCCAATGTATGCGGCCGTGCGCTCGTCGGCCGGGAACACACCGGCGATGCCGCCGAACTCGGCCGTCATGTTCGCGATCGCGAAGCGCGCGTCGCACGAGAGCGCCGAGATGTTGCCGCCCCACTCGACGCAGCGGCCGATGGCCACGGTGTTGCACTTGAGGATGCCGAGCGTGTAGAGCATGACGTCCTTGCCGCCCATGCCCACGGGCGGGTTGCCCACGAACTCGATGAGCACGGTCTCGGGCACCTTGATCCACGTTTCGCCCGTCACGAGCGGCATGACGACGTCGGCCGCGCCGAGGCCGATCGCGAACGCGCCGAGCCCACCGGTCGAGCAACTGTGCGAGTCCGCACCGACGACGATCTGCCCAGGCTGCGCGCGCTGGCGGTAGAACTCGGTGTGCAGGATCGTCGTGTTGGGCGGCTGGAAGTTGGTCAGGTTGGCCTCCTTCGCAAAGTCCGTGGACGCCTTGATCATCATCTGCTGCGTCGGCAGGTGGTTCACGCGCGGGTCTACCGTGTGGTCCACGGCGAGCCAGAAGCGGTCGTTGCGCCAGATGCGCGGGCGGCCCATGTCCTGGTACGTCTTGTCCATGGACTTCCACGTGATCTCGCACGCGAGCGTCCACTGCGCCTTGACGCACAGCATCTGGCCGGGCTCCACCTCGGGTTTCGCGAGCCCCACGGCCCAGTTCGTCAGGATCTTTTCGGGGAGCGTGAGCGGGCGGCGGCCCAGCGTCTCGCGCGTGGACGGCTTCGCAGGCGCGGCGGCGGTCTCGACCTTCTCCATTGTGTGGGAGGAGTTGCTGTGTGGGGATGAGCGGACGGAAAGTAGACGATGAGCTCTTGATCGCGCAAGTTGGGGAATGCGGGGAAGCGAGCAAGCGCAAGCAAAGACAAACAAGCAAGGAGGCGAAACTTGTGCGTGGCTTGTTTGCTCGGGAGCGGTTCCGTTGGTCTCGTTCTTCTGGTGTGAGCCAACTCTGTTTGCGCATTCGCGCGATGGTTCGTCGCATGTTGCTGCTGCTGCTGCTTCAAAACGAAAGATCGGAAGACCACCCAAACACCCACGCAAAAGCCCAAACGATTGCACAAACTCATTTTGGCTGTTGTTCTAGCATAGAACTGCTCCAAGCAACACGCAAATGATGTGCAACCTTGTGCGTCAAGTCGCTCTAACGTTGCGCAAACCAAATCGATCCGCTTTGTGGCGCGCGCATTCACCTCGTCCCAAAGAACACCAAAACACCAAGCATCGCCACACACGATGCTCGCGCGACGCGTGCTCCTCAAGACGGCGACGCGTGCGCGCTCGCTCGCGTCCGCCTCTACGCCCACGACCGCCACACGCGCCGCGTCGACCTTCGGCGTCGTGTTCGACGTGGACGGGGTTTTGCTGCGCGGCAAGACGCCGATCCCGGGCGCCAAGGAGGTGCTGCAGGACCTGCGCGCGAACGACATCCCGTTCGCGATCATGACCAACGGCGGCGGGTACCCGGAGCAGAAGAAGGCGGAGCAGATCTCGCACATCCTGGGCGTCGACGTCTCGGCCGACTACCTCTGTATGAGCCACACGCCCATGCGCACGCTGGTCGACAAGCACCGCGACGACCTCGTGCTCGCGGTCGGCAAGGACTGCGACGAGCTGAGCGCCGTGATGGCCAACTACGGCTTCAAGAACGTCGTGACGGTCGGCCAGCTGCACGCGCACTACCCGACCATGTACCCGGACATCAAGATCTCGGGCGATGTGCCAGTCGGCGGGCGCTTCGACAAGCAGAACTTCGGCGCGGTGTTCGTGCTCATCGACCCGATCTACTGGGGCCGCGAGCTGCAGATCGTCATGGACGTGCTCTGCTCGCAGGAGGGCCGCCTCGGCGATCACGGCGGCAAGCAGCATGTGCGTTGAACTCATGTTGTTTTGTTGCGCTTGCGTGCTTGTCCGCAGCTTGTTGTTGCGTGCTTGCTCGCTCGTTTCCTTGTTTGTTTTGCTTGCTGACTCGCTTGCGTGTTTGCTTTTCTGCCATCTTTAGGTGCCGCTCTACTCGGCGTGCTCGGATTTCCAGTACGTGGGCGAGTTCCACCTGCCGCGGTACGGCGCCGGCGCGTTCCGGGCCGTGATGGAGGACCTCTACTTCCGCACGACGGGCCACCACCTGGACCAGACGCTCTTCGGCAAGCCCGAGAGGACGTCCTTCGACTTCGCCGAGAACCTCATCGACGCGCAGCACGAAGACGTGAAGCGCATCTACATGGTTGGCGACAACCCGGCGACCGACATCAAGGGTGCGAACGAGGCCGGCGGGCGCTGGAAGTCGCTGCTCACGCTCACGGGCATGCACCCAGGGCCGGACAACCACGCGGGCCACCCGGCGTACCAGGTCGTCGCGGACGTCGGCGAGGCGCTCGCATTCATGAAGGAGGACTTTTCCAAGGCCAAGTTTTAGACCGACCAGCCAACACAGCAGCAGACGAAGCCCTTTGCTGGAAAGAAGCCCAAGATAATGCCAAGTAAGCTGCTGCCTGGAAGTTCTTTCGTCTCTATACAGAATCTATCGTGTGTGATTGAAAAGCCTGACAACCTACTTGGAGAGCACGGACCAGAAGGCGTCCTGCGAGAGCGCGACGTTCGAGACGGTCTTCATGCGCTTCTTGCCCTCCTTCTGCTTGGCGAGCAGTTTCTTCTTGCGCGTGGCGTCGCCGCCGCCGACGGTCTTGCCCGACTTGATGAGCACGTCCTTGCGGTACGGCGCGATGCGCTCCTTGGCGAAGATCTTGCCGCCCAGACACGCCTGGATCGAGATCTCGTACTGCTGCCGGTCGATCACCTTCTTGAGCTTCTGGCACAGCGCGCGGCCGTCCATCGTCGCCTGATTCCATACGGTAAGCAGTGCGATGTTAGCATGACTCAGGACCGAGTAGTGAACACATTGTTAAAGCCTTGTCTCGTACCTTGCTGCGGTGGCACACGAACGAGAGCGCGTCGAGCACTTTGCCATTGATGAGGATGTCGACCTTGACGATGTCCGCTTTCTGCGGCTCCACCTCGCGGTAGTTGAGCGTCGCTGGTCGCATTGCAAGCCACAGTTAGCCAGTCTGTCAGTCACAAGTGCACAGGAGCATTCAACAGCCAGAGATCACATAAGCACACAAGGCAACGCACCGTAGCCGGACGAGATCGTCTTGAGTTCGTTGTAGAAGTTCGTCACGACCTCCTGCCACGGCACGTTGATCGTGAGGATCACGCGGCCGTCCTCGAGGTACACGAGGTTCGTCTGGATGCCGCGCTTGTCCTTGGCGAGGCTCAGGATTGGCCCGAGGTACTCGGTGGGCGTGATGATCGACGCCTCGACCATGGGCTCGAGCACCTCGTAGTACTTGGTCGTCTCGGGAAAAGATCCGGGCGTCTCCACGTGGTGCGCCTCGCCCTTGGGGTCGATCACCGTGTACGGCACCATGGGCGCAGTCACGAGCACCTGCATGTTCTGCTCGTCCGAGAGCCGCTGGTGGAACACCTCCATGTGCAGCAGACCGAGGAAGCCGCAACGGAAGCCCATGCCCAGCGCGCCACTCGTCTCGATTTGCGCCGTCACGCTCGCGTCGTTGAGTGTGAGCTTCTCGATCGCCACGCGCAGGTCCTCGAAGCTGCAGTCGTCGGTAGGGTACATGCTCGCAAACACCATGCTCTTGGCCTCCTGAAAGCCCGGGAGCGGCTCGACGGGGAAGTTCTCGCGGAAGAACGTGTCGCCCACCTTGGCCTCGGTCGCGGTCTTCATGCCGGCGATGATGTACCCGACCTGACCGCCGTGCAGCCCGCTCGTCTTGAAGCGGTGCGGCAGCAGCACGCCCGTCTCCTGCACCTCGAACTTGTTCTTCTGGTGCGAACTCACGATCTTGTCACCCGGGAAGATGGAGCCATCCACGATCTTGACGAGGCACACGACGCCGCGGTAGTCGTCGTAGTACGAGTCCACGAGCAGACACTTGAGCGGCGCGTGCGGGTCGCACTTGGGCGCCGGCAGCCGCTCGATCACGGCCGGGAGCACGTCTGTGATGCCAACGCCGCTCTTGGCCGAGGTCAGCAGGACCGTGTCCGGGTCCACGTCCAGCAGGCTCGAGAGACTGAGAATCGAGTCCTCGGGCTGCGCGTGCGGCATGTCGATCTTCGTGAGCACGGGCACGACCTGCAGCCCGCGCTCCTTGGCGGCGTAGTACGTCGCCAGCGTCTGCGCCTGGATGCCCTGCGAGCAGTCCACGAGCAGCAACACGCCCTCACAGGCCGACAGCGACCGGTTCACCTCGTAACTGAAATCCACGTGGCCGGGCGTGTCCACCAGGTTGAGCAGATACGTCTTGTTGTTCGCGCGGTCAAAGTGCACCATGGACGCCGTCTGCGCCTTCACCGTGATCCCGCGCTCGCGTTCCACCTGTGCATACGAGTGTGTGCGGATATTGAGTATTGGTTATAGGCATAGAAGGCATTAGAGCATGCACGCACCTTGAGGTTGTCCATGTGCTGCGCGTTGTCGCGGTCGCGCTTGGTGATGTTGCCGCTGATCTCCAGCAGGCGGTCGGCGAGTGTCTGTGCAATAGCAGAGCCACGGTCAGTATGCGCCTTATCACACACACACACACACACACGCACGCGCGTGTACAGAAAGCATAATGCAAGACGCACCGACTTGCCGTGGTCGATGTGCGCGACGATGCTGAAGTTGCGCACGATGTCGGGCGTGAAGTGCTCCAGGTTCTCGTTCAGGTACGGCCCCAGCTCCGCCGGCGCGAGCTTCTTCTGGTGGTTGTCATGCGGAGACGCAGGCCCGGTGGCCGACGTCGAGAGAGCGCGCTGGGCGCGACGCACATGCACGTCGCAAGGGACGGCGCGTCGCTGGACACTCCACTTCCATGCGTGTCGTAGCATTTTCACGTGTGTGCTGCAAAAGCAAGCTCGAATGGTGGACGTCTATGGTAGGCTATCTCGCCTGCAGTTCCATCCAAAGGTGGAACTGGCACAGGTCTTTGAGCCTAGGGAAAGCAATGTGTGTTGGTATTGCCCTTTCCAGTTATGTTTGACAGCGGCTCACGTGTTGGTGTTGGAATTATTGCCAGCTCCTATTTGTCCAGAAGCGAACATCCATTTGCAAGTAGTATGCTTTTCGGATAAAGTGGATCGGAAATATCCATCTTTAGCAATTAGAATGCTGATGTTTCAGCTCAAATCGGAGGAACCCATTTTCACATCATGAAAACAAGGCATTTCGTTTGGAGAATGAGGTTTTGAAAGCAGAGGCGACGACGTTTGAAGCTTGTTGGGTGCTCGGTTACCCGGGCACAGTAGCTGTAACGGACATCCGCTTGCCGCAAACGAAAAGGCTGACCCGAACTCGGCTTGCCGCCTTGGAATCCATGATCAACGGCGGTGAATTCTCTCGCGTCGGGTCTCGACAGTCGCATGACCTGTTGATCCCGCATTGACGAGTCCCGCGACTGGTGCGGACGGTCGCATGACCTGTTGATCCCGTATTGACGAGCCGAGACAGCAGGGGCGTGCGAGAGCTCGCGATTCGTTCCCAAACGGAAGTCAAGTACGCCCAACGAAGCACTACCACCTCCACTTCTTGCTCCTCAACGATGATGCCTCAACGCTCCACCACTCCGCTCGCCACTGCGATCTCAGCTCAGCCTGTGCGCCTCGATTACGCTGCCGCTGTTCTCGCGCGCCAGTCGCCGTCCGTGACGATGGCTCACCTCGGACGACGCTCGCATGGCGCCGTTGGTCTTTCGGACCCCTCACTTCTCGCGAAGCCCTTCCGGCCAAAAGTCCCTTTCGTCCTCCTCCTCAGTGCGCGCGTCGGCCTGGAAGTATCAATGTACTGCTTCGCCCACTGCCGCCTGGCTCGAGAGGTGATAGCAGCAGCGAGACCGCCTCGGGCCAGGCGCGCGAGTCCTGATCGACGACATCCAAGCGAAGCAAGTGATCACAGCTGGCAACAGCAAAAGGGCTCGAAACCCTATATTTACAAAACATGCTGCATGACTGTTCTTTTGCAGATACATGTTGTGTTGACAGTTTCTGTGACCTGTGACGAGATATGGCTACACTTTGGGTCGGAGCTCGAGCTGCCAACTTTCGCCTGCGTAGCGACACCACCCCATTCACTCATTCATTCCGCGTGACGCAAGTCAGAGCCAATTCGTTCAGCTGAGCGAGGGAATGAAAGGATTCGCACCAACATGATGCCCGCATAGCGTAATAGAACGAGTGCGTGCCTTGCCACTGCGTCGGAATTGTCAGTTAAACCAGGGGGAGGTCGCGGTCTAAATCGCCACCAAGGTTTACATTTCTCGCCTCCTTGGATCTCGTCGTCTCCTTTGTTGTGCTCTTTGCCGATCAACTGGGGTTCTTGTGCGCCGAGGCCCTCCTTCCGTCGCGAGTCGCTGTATCTTGTGCTCGCACTTAGTGACAGGCTTGGAGACGAATCCTGCATGGTCCGCAGACGCTCTTGGCGGGTCTGCTTGATTTGCAACGTGCCCAGGAAGTTGGGACCTTAAAGGTGCGCCTGCCACGCTTCAATGAGGCGTCACGCTACCAGCAATGGCTCGCCACACTCGCTGGGTCTAGATGCCAGGAAGCCGTCATTTGGTCACGTGTCCACATCCAAAAACACTTTCTTCGCGCTCTCCTTGGCGGCCTCGGGCTTCTCGTCCTCGTAGATCTTGTTCTTCGTGAACAGCTCGTGGAACTTGGCGCTCAGCTCGTCTTCGCGTGTACACGAGTGCTTCGTATCGAATCGCAGCGACGCGAACAGTAGAAAGCTGTGCTTCTCGTCGTACACGAGCTCCACTTTGGGAGCAATGCCGCCTCCCCAGAGCGCCGCGTCACTCTCTTCCCACACAAAACTGCGGAAGCGCATGGCCGCACTGCCGCTCGTGGCGCCGATGCGCATGGCCCCACTGCGGTTGACCTTCCGTCTCGCGAGCCATTCCTTCAGGTGGCGCTGCGAGATCCGCCGGTTCACCTCGATGCGCACAGTGGACCAGCCGAGCCACCGGTTCGAGAACGAGCAAGAGACCACGTGTACGCCCCAGAAGAAGAGCCCGTAGACGACCATGTTGACGGCCCACCAGAGGAACGGGTACGACAGCACGGGGCTCACGAAGTAGTCCATGGCCCATTGGGGAATGTGGATGTTCCACGTGCCACCAGTGAGTCGATCGATCACGTCGAAGACGAAGAGCCCCGCGATGAGGTACTGCAGCGCCTGGAGCGTCAACAGACTGCGCTCCTGGTGGGCCGCGCCTTTCATGAGCATCTGCGTGTTGAGGTTCACGCGCTGGCACGCGAGCTCGAGCTGCTTGGTGGCCGTGGACTCAGCGATCATCTGCAGCTGCTCGAGCTGCAGCATCGTGTTCTCCATGAGCTTGATCGAGTCGTGGCAGCGCATGGTCGTCTGCGCCTTGAGCTGGTGGAGCGCGAGTACGCGGAACAGCCGGGCTTCAACGTCGGCCTCGCTCTCGTTCTCCCGGTCTTGCAGGGTTGCGTCGTTGCCCTTGGCAGCTCGAGCTGACAGTCCCGGCTCGGGCGCCAACTGGATTTCCTCGAGCGAGTCGAGCAGGTACTCGAGCGTCTCGGCCAGCAGGATCGTGTCTTTGGACACCACGGCGAGCTTCTCGCGCACCTGGAGTGCCGTGCCCGGCTCCGAGTGCACCTTGTGGATGAGCCGCCGGATCTCCTTGAGCGTCGCGTCGAGCACAAACGTGCGCGCGAAGAAGTTCTTGATGAAGATGTCGCGGCACACGAGTGCCACGTACGCCGTGCAGATGCTCTCGTACTTGAAGATGTTGGGGCCCGAGAAGAGGCATCCGGCGCGGCCCACGACGAGCACGTCCTCGCTCGTGATGTCGTGGCTCGCGTACACGTCGCCGAGCATCTGCGCGAGCTCGTTCGCGTACAGCGGGTTGTCCACGTACTCCTTGGCTGGGAGCTTGGGGCGGATCTGCCTGGAGAGCACGCAGTTGTACTTGTTCCGGTGGAATGAGTCCCCCAAATAGAGCATCTCGAGCAGGCTCACCTGGTATCGCGAGAGCAGGTCGTTCACGAGCAGCGACGAGTCCTGATGGACGTCCACGAGCAGTCGTGCGAGGTGGTCAATGGAAATATCGTCGCCTTTTCGGTCCATGATCGCCTCGACCGTCATGCCGTAGATGAGCGTACCGTCGCAGTTGAGGTGCATGCCAAAGCTCTCGATTTGCACGATGCCCGAGGTCTCGGGAAAGTGGGACTCGGCCTCAAAGTTGATGAAGCGCACAAAGTCAAAGTCGAGGATGCGTACCTGGGTCTGGCCCAGCGGCACGTGGAAATGCGTGTCCGTGGGTGCCTGGTCCACGACGCTCGTGAGGATCCCGCCCTGGCACCGGTCGAGCGCGCCGATGCGCTCGTTGAGCGCCACGATCTGGTTGGAGCCGAAGGGTACCCACTCGCCCACGAGCGCGTGCACGTCACCGAGCGTCACGGCCTCGGTTGTCTTGGTCGAGATGCTGCTCGCTCCCGAGGCGCATTCACCAGCGCGATGCCTGTTGTTGCGCTCCTCGACCTGGTAGTAACCATTCGAGCGCAGACAGCGTGGCAGGAACGGAGAACTCACGTAGGACACGTCCTCGCTCTCGGTGATCGCGCTCGACTTGCAGTAGCCTCCCGAGCGCAACTGGAACTTGTTGCCGTCGTAGGAGACGAGCAGTGGCTTCTTCTCGAGGGGCACGGGTGGGTAGATGAACGAGTCCACCTCGCCTCGGAGGTTACTGGGCAGGTAAGCCAGCATGGCCAGGCCCTTGGTCGAGACCTGGTAGGCCGTGATCGGCTGGAAGTCGTCGCTCGAGAGCTTGAGGCCGTTGACGAGGTGGAGCTCCCAGAGGTCGTCGATGGCAGCCACGCCCTCGCGCGAGATGTTGATCCAGCGCCGCAGCGTGCGGCCTTTGAACGATAACCGAACCGAGCTGGGTGCGTAGTCGAAGCCGAACTTGCCGCGCACGATGCCCTCGAACATGAGCGCGAGCAGCGGCACGTGGCGGATCCAGCGCTCGTTCTGCTTGGTCGAGTTGGACGCGACCGCGTAGAGACTGATGAGGTAGAGCAGCTTGAAGTGGTTCGCCGACAGGTCGAGCGGCGTGACGTGGTCGCTGTCGAGCCCGAAGAGCGCGGAGACCGAGCGCCGCTGGGATACATTCGGCTTGCTGCTGGTGGTAGCTGCTGGCTGTAGTGCCGATGCTATTGTTGTGGTGATGTGGGTAGCTGGCGGTGGCCCAGATGCTGGAGCCGACGGGGAGTGCGCGGGCTCTGCGGTCATTGCCTCTGTGCTGCGGACGCGACGTTCCGGCAGTAAGGCCGGGCTGCCTGTGAGGCCGGCGCCCCGATCAACCGGACCGGCCGCTGCTGCTCGCTCGCTCTCCTTCGTCGTCGGGGCTGGATCTGGACGTTCACGTTCTTGCCGTCGTGCGTGTTGTATTGCGTGAGCAGCTCGGGTCGTCTGTGCGCTTGGGGTTTGCTGCTCATCGGCGGGAGTCGCCAAGGTCGCTCAGGTGGTACGAGAGCAGGCGAGCAAGTGAAGGCGAGTTCAGTCTTTCAACAGCATCGGCCGCGGGCACATGCACGTCTGGCTGGCTTGGCGTCGAGACACAGAACTTCAGCGGCGCGTTGTTGCCGTGGGAGAAACGAACGAGCGCTTTCTCGTGTTGGAGCGTTCGGAGTTGGAGCCAAGAGACGCTGGCGGATAAATCTGAATTCTCCTCGGTCTCTTTTTTTTTCTCTTTCCCCTTTCAGCTTTCGAGCCGATTTCTGGAAACTGAGAGAGGTGACGCGACGCAACCGACTTCCGAAACCGCCGCCCCCTCCTGAACAGTACTCTGCGCGTGCTTGTTTGGCCAGCAGCAACGCCGAGTTGGACAAGCAAGGTGGACCCGCTCACACTCATCGAATTGGTTGGCCAGCAGCTGCTTGCTGCGTTGGCGGATTGTCGACGAAAGGCACTCGCTCAATTGTTCCCTCTGCTGCGCTCTGGAGGGTTCTTTCTTTCTCTCTCCCGATCCCATCCAACGCCGTCCAACGTTCCACGGGCCAAACATCACAGATAGGAAGACCGGAGAGGTACGAATGAGTGAGGTTGATACTTTATTTTATGACGCTACGACGGACACGGAGTGGGATGGAAGCTAAGCTGAGAAAGATGGAGAGCTCATGCGTGGACGACGAGCTACAAGGCGCTCAGTTGGTCCTGATAGATAGATAACACTGCGGCTGTAGGCTCACTCGAGCATGGCGGAACAGAGGAAGTCGATCTCGTCGTGCGAGAGGTGGCCCTGGGCCGTTGCGGCCGTGGCCGTGGGCGTGATCATGAGCCGCGGGTCCGTGGGCGTGGACACGGTCGGGGACGCCACCACTGGGACTGCGGGGGCCGCGACGGGCGTGAGCCGCAGCAGCCCCATGAACGCCGTGGCCGAGACTGGGGACGGCAGGTCGGCCCACATGGACGAGGACGACACGTCGCTCGAGCTGCTGTCGGTCGAGAAGCGGCTGCTCGCGTCCGAGTCCGAGTAGATGTCCACGTCCTTGGCCGCGAGGCTCGTGAAGCGCGGCGCAAAGTTGGTCACGTTGCGGACGCTGCTTGCGGTCGCGTTGAGGTTGTTGAGAGGGGACTTGTGCTGGAATTGGTGGTGGTTGTGGCTGTAGTGCAGGTGCAGGTGGCTGCGATGCAGTCCCAAGGGCGGTCCGGATGCAGATGTGAACGAGTGCGAGTGGCGCGACGAGCTGGGCGACAAGGACGACGACGAGCCCTTGCGCTCGCGCAGCACCTGGCGCTTCTGGCGGTCGAACTTGCGCTGGATCTGGTTGGCCTTGTCCCGGTGGTAGAGACAGAGCTGGTGCGGCTGGCCGTTGCGCTTGCTCGAGCGCGCGTTGCTGCACTTGCCGGTCTTGTAGCGGCAACGGCGGGCCTCCTCGACCACGGGACCGAGCACCGTAGAGGACGAGGAGAAGTGGACGGCGGCGGCGGACGGGGAGCTCATGAACAGTGCGGACGAAAGCGGCGGGTGGTGCATCGCAGAGGCGGCGGATTGGAGACTGAGGCTGAAGCTGCGCGCGGGACCGGTCGCGGCTGAGGACGCGGCCGGGGCTGCGTCCTGTCCCCCTCCTCCCGGACCCGTAGACGAAAGCGCGGCGCGGACCATCCCCTCTCTGTCTCTTTTTTTTATTCGAAGCTCGCCTTGCTCTTCTCTGACACAGGGAAATTCTGATTAGAGCTGCTCGCTGCAGATGAATGAGTGGCCAACTGCCTGGAGATCGATCGTAAATGAACTCGATTGGACGCCGGCCGCTGGATTTGACGCCGGCCGCGTGGACGCTTGTGTTGGTTCGGGCGGACGGGGCCGCCGGGACGGACTGTTGTGGACCTTGAACGGACCGACTGACTCGGATCTCGATCTCGGACCGGCTCGCTCTGTCACAGGAGGTGCTGTGTTCCTGTTTGTTGGCTCGACTGGTGGATGGTGGCCCTGCACACGAATGCTCGCCAACGTGAATGGGGATGGACGCGGGAAGCCGGAAGCGGAAATGCGCAATGCGTCCGAGGCTCAATGGGACGACGGCCGCAGCAATTTGTTTTCTGATACGAGACTCACTCGATATGCGTTCGCTGGCTGCGTTAGTCGCGATGGCGTTACCGATGGTGTTGTGGCTGCTGGGGGGCGGCGGCGGCGGAAGACTGGGATCTCTTTGCTTGCGAGACGAAGCAGTGGCACGCAAAGATCGATTCGGTTTGCTCTTGCTTGCTTGCCTGTTTGTTTGTTGTTTGCTTGTTTTATTTCCGCGTTTGCTTGCTTGCTTGGTGGGATGGCCGACCCAGCCGGTGCCACGAGGATCGTGAATAAGAAGAAGAGGGGCGTGGCGAATTGGAACGAGCGACACACACACAGTTATCCCAGCTGGCCGCGGACGCAGGTGACCTTTTGCTCTCTGTGGCCGGTGGTTGTGGCCCACGCCTGTTGACATCTTCGCTCTCGGGCCTGGCGCTTTCCCCGTTCGTCTGTCGGGCGGTCCCACCAAACCTCACCGCGCGTCCTCTACGCAAGGCGTCTTCCGCCCTCTGGTTCGCACGATGCCAGCAGCTGTTCCTCGCCGTTGGAGACAGCGGCTTGAGCCTGTGGGCAGTAATGCGGTGAGGACGAGTGCTGGCCATGAGATGAAAGCAACAATTGTGTGCGTGTGTGTTGATGCGTTTTGCTGAGAGACGGACCGAAAGCGTTCTCAGGAGGCCAGAGCCTGTCAAGGGAGGCGCACGCAAGTTGCGGACAAGAGCGCGAGGGTGCGCGCGAAGCCATGATTGCCTGATTGTGAACATTTGAGGCAATGCGGGGGGGGGCTATTACTGGCACTTATTAAGCAGGAGGTAGCTTGCTTCTACTTCTTTCTCTCGGACATGTTGTGCAATGAATTGACGACACACAGCGTGCTCAGCAGCAACTGTTCGAGTCGAAGCCTGTAACGCGCTATCATAGCAATTTAGCATGGTCATTGTCTGTAGGGTGTGTGTGTCGCTTCGGACTGCCTGCTTGGTGGAGCGCGATCGCGGTGCAAAAGCCTTCTGGATTCCAAGATGAAGATCCTTTGTTTGTCCTGAAACGAAAGGTGTCGGTGAAAGTACTCGCCTATTTGGAGGATCTCAAAGTATTCAGAGCTCGGACGCACCTCGAAATAAATGCGCAAAAAGAGCAAATGAACAGCGCGTGTCACGTCGGGTGATTGAACACAGAAAACAAGACAAGCTCGGAACAAGCGCGATTTGTTTGACGGACAGCAACTTGCCTCCGGAACGAGGGCCAACACAGCAACAAGTCCGTCCCTAAAAGCGGCTCTGCACCCGGTTTTACTGTATGATCTGGCTAGAGAGCGCTTCCCACACAACAATCAATCCCCCACCACTCCACGCAGCTGAATCAACAAAACAATCAAGCCGCATGTTCACTCTTCGTGTGTGCTTGCTACGCACCTGTTTGCGCGACGGCTTGCGCTTGTTTGCATACAGGACAGGCAGAGGCACGCAAACGCAAGCAAGCCAACACGTCTGCGCGGCTATGGCTGGCTGAGGCTCTGAGATTTGCCCTCTGGACTGACGTGCACGCCACCCCGTAGAGGCGCGGGCGCGAAGGTCCACAGAGCCATTCTATGCAGTCCAGCTGGTTGACCGCGCTGGCAGTTGACGTCCCAAATGGTACATTAATTCCCACAGGGGACGTATTTGTCGACTCCAAATTGGCTCACGTTTGGCTCCAAGCAGAGATTTCTCGGCTCAGCTATGCATTTATAGAGGCTTAGCTTCCCAGACCGACCTTCTATTCGAGCGAGGATAACACAGTTCCAAAAATGACTGTCACTTTGATCCCCTCTCAAAGTCGATCCTCACAGAACAAATTTGAAAGGGAGCTCCTCAGCCGCCGTGACAACAAATCCAAGCGAATGCCAACATGGGGACCGACGGCGGTGGCTCCGTGTCGCTCTCTGCAGCTGCAGGTGCGCTTGTGAGCGCACTGCTGCTACTGCTACTCTGCTGGCTCACTGTCATCGCCCGCAGCGAGCGTTTCTCGCTGGACGAGCGCGTGATCCTGATCACGGGCGCCGGCAGCGGCATCGGCAAGCGCCTCGCAGAGACCATCGCCTCGCGCGCCGATGGCGTGACGCTCGTGCTGCTCGACATCGACGCGCAAGCGCTCGAGCGTGCGCACACAGCGCTGAAGCCCAAGTGCCGCGACGTGTTCATCCACCAGTGCGACGTCTCCGACGATACGTAAGTGAGCATTATGATAATGCGTGCTGCGTGACACTGATACCACACTGTGATGTTTATGTTGCATGCAGCGCGGTTGACGCCTGTTTCAAGCACGTGCTGCAGGAGATCGCGCCGCGCCGCATCGACGTGCTCGTGAACAACGCCGGCATCGTCGCCGGCCGCTCGCTGCTGGAGCTCACTCCGGCGCAGATCCGCGCGACGTTCGCAGTCAACACGCTGGCGCACTTCTGGACGGTGCGCGCGGTGCTGCCGTCCATGAAGCAGGACGCCACGCGTGATGCGATGATCGTCTCGGTCTCGTCTGTGGTACGTTCATCACGATGTTGTCCTTCTAGCTCTATAGGCTTGCTGAGTGAGTGAGCGTGTGTGCCATGCAACGTGCAGATGGGACTAACGAGCAGCGCCGGACTGTCCGACTACTCCGCCAGCAAGGCTGCAGTGAACGTCTTCCACGAGTCCGGTACGCCTGCCCTTTAGTCTTTCTCAGTGCCATCTTTCATCGTTATCGCGATGCTGACCTCTATGGTTGCGTGTCTTGTTGATCACAGTACGATTGGAGCTCCAGCGGGACCGCGTGACGCACATCCGCACGCTCCTCGTGTGTCCAAGCGCAGTGGACACTGGGATGTTCGCTGGCGCCTTCGAGGGCGACACGCTGTCACTGAAGCTGGCGCGACAGCTGGTGCCTCTGCTGGACGAGCAGGACGTCGTCGACTGCATCGTGAGTGCGATGCTGGAAGGCAAGAAGCTGCTGATCTACTGCTCAAGTGGCTGGCGCGGATGGGTCTTCCCCTGGGTGCCCGCCGTCGCGCGCCTGCTGCCGGTCGGTATGTACGACTTCCTCGTGTCTGTCGCAGGTGGACGCCATGGCATGGACTCGTTTGTCGGCAGGAAGAAGACGTATTAGAGAGCCAAACACATGAGAGCAGTGTGAGTTTGTTGTCCCGGTCACGGGGATAGTGAGTACTGTACTCGAAGGACAACGGAGCCAGCCACTCACTGGTTGACGTCCAAAGCCGTGTGTTGGCTTTCCGGGGAACATCCCAACTCCAGCGACAGCGGCAGCGTAGCGAGCCATGACGTTGAAGTTGAGCGTCGACTGGAGCTGACGGACTCCGCAGTGGGTGTCTTTATAGCGGTTCATGCGCTGCAGTGTACTCTGAATTGGGTGGTGGGCTGACTGGTGGAGGGAAGGAATGGGCCCCCGAAGGAGACCTCTCCGGAGGCTCAAAGGTTCATGCAACTCGGAGGAAAGCTCGTACCACCCTCATTACAAATGTACTCCATTATTCGAGTGTTGAAACGCACAGTAATAAACGAAGGAAAGCATCCCATTTCACTAATCCTCCACCGAGTGCGTATAATGAGATGAGCTGCGTATTCATTTAACCATTAGTATAATCCTCCACCTTTCAATTTCAAGATTGAAGATGATTGTGAGCCTTTCAAAACTCGTGACCTCTCCCCGCCCATTCCGCAAAGACCCCTGCGCCACCGCCGTCAGCTTCTCCCACGTCCGTGAACACGGGCATGTTCCAGGGTGTGCTGCAGGGCGACTTGTGGTCGCTCAAGCTCGCGCGTCAGCTCGTGCCGCTCATCGAAGAGGAAGAGGCCGTCGAGAGCATCTTTGGTGCGATCACGAGTGGCAAGAAAGTGCTCGTCTACTGTCTGGCGGGCTGGCGCGCGTGGGTGTTCCCCTGGATCCCGCCGCTCACGCGCCTTTTGCCCGTCGACGTGTACAACTACCTC
Organism: Globisporangium polare; assembly: GCA_023333845.1. NCBI lineage: Eukaryota > Oomycota > Peronosporomycetes > Pythiales > Pythiaceae > Globisporangium > Globisporangium polare. The sequence continues at coordinate 25,680 of JAASFQ010000014.1, read as the reverse complement.
GTGTGCATCTCCGGCGGCCGCGACGGCATGAACGCGTTCGTGGGCAGGACGAAGAAGGAGAACTAGACGAATAAGCTGGTAAATGTACCAGCAACAAGAGAGAGATTAACATGGTTAGACACGCATTCCATTCTTTCTTACCTCGTTTCCTTCGTTGCCCATCACGAGTGGCTCGCGTGCGCCTGCTGCTGCTGCTTCTTGATCTCCAGATAGCGCTCGAACGCGAAGATGCCGTCGGGCGTGAACTCGGCCCTGCACTGCAGGATCTCGTCCGCCGTCATCTCGAGCACCTCGTCCACCTCCTCCGCCTGCAGCTCGAGTGGTCCGTCGTACGTCGTCTCGAAGAGAGCGCCCCACACGCAGCTGCGCTCGTCGCCGTAGTAAAAAGTGTCGAGATATTGTAGCAGAACGCCATGCACACCCATCTCTTCCTTGGCCTCACGCACCGCGTTGTGTGCGAAGGATTCATCGAACTGCACGACACCGCCGGCCATCGGGTCCAGCATTCCCGGGCAGTAGTCCTTGACCATCGTGCGGCGCTGCACGTAGAACTTGCCGCTACAGACATTCACATTTATAGAACGCAAGCGCTAGTATGCAGTAGGGCAACAGGACATCATTGCATGCGCACCTCGAGTTCTTGATGACGATGTACGTGGCTCGATGCGGCAAATTGAACGCGCGCTGCATCAGTTGCGACACAAGGCGAGGTAAACGTGACGGCAGCGGTTAGCTCGCCATTAGCACAACCTAGATGCACATAGTAAACTCGGCGCGCTCGATATAATTCGTATACATCGCATCGCCTCATCCTGCTTCGTACCATCACGGCGCGGTCCGCTTTGCCAACCACATTGTTGTCCTTGTCCACGATGCACACCTGCACAGACAGACACACACCGTTAGCACACTAAGCAGACACCTCCATGCAGCACTGACAGAGCCCAGCAGCAGCAGCAGCAGCGAAGTCACATCGCCGTCTCCATGCAGCCACGCGCACGCACGCACGCACCTCTTCCTTGGCGCTCAGCAACATCTTCAACCCCGCGCTTTCCTTTCGAGACGATGGTCAAATCTGACTGAGGGTCGCTTTGCCCCGCATTTGACCCATGCAGGTCCACTATTGAAGCCGACGACTGTCCACTTTAACACTCTGTCAAGGCAATCGTCAATTTGAGCAATGGCGGCGGCCATGTTCCCCGAGGCGCCGCTGGCGGCGGACGAGAACGCCATCGCGTACGAGCTCTTCTTCACCAGCAGCAGTTCAGACGCTTCTGGTAGTGCAGCAGATGACGCGCAGCAGAAGGCGCTGGCGATGCGCGCGTGTGACGAGATGTTGGCGTTCGCGCGCGAGTTCACACGCGGGTTCATCTGGCAGCGCCACCAGTTCCACCTCGCGGCCCATCATGCGAGCAGCTCCGCTCAGCGCACGGCCGTCGCAGCGAATGGGCTACTGAGTTACTACCTGCGAGGTGAGACGCAGGTGGGCGACGAGATCCAGGACGAGTGGGTCGTCACGGCGCTGCTCATGGAGATCACGACCAGGTTTCCAGATGTGATCATGCGCGTGCACGACAGCGACGGCGAGTTCCTGCTCATCGAGTGCGCCGACGCGCTGCCCGAGTGGGTGCACCCGGAGAACAGCAGCGGTCGCGTGCTGTTGAGCAATGGCGCACTGCATCTCGTGTCGCCGTCGATAGTACCGGAGGAAGAAAGCAGCGATGGCGAGGCACACAGGCGAAGACAGAGCAAGAAGAAGCAGAGCAGAGGGGACCCGTTGGATGACGCGAATGCAGTGCGCTGTATGCTCGCTGTGCTCCAGAAGCCGCTCGAGACGAAAGCCAGCGACGCTATGCAGCGCGCTCTGAGCAGCAAGCTGAGCCAAGTGCCGCTTTTTATGAAGGAGAACCGCCAGCGAGTGCGCTGTCTGCTGCCAGCGAACGCCGCACGCGTGCTCACAAAGCGACCCGAGGTGCTTGGCGCTGCAGTCGAGGCGTTCTACTACCGCGAGCCAAAGTTCGCGGCATCCGTGTGCACGAAGATGGAGGTATTCTCGCCCGTGAAGCCACAGCAGCGCACGGTCGCGTTCTCGCGCTGCATGTTCGCGCAGCTCAAGCAGCAGCAGTTCTTCACGCCCAAGCCGTTCCAGAAGAACCCGTCGTACCACAATGTGCTTACTTCAGTTGCTGATTCTTCCGAACCTTCAGATCCAGAGGTGCTGGCAGCGGAGATCGGCATGAAACTCGCGTGTGGGCTTGAAATCCTGTACGCCACTGGAGCGGAAGCCCAGTTTGGTGAGAGCTGGCGGGAACTCATCGACGCGGCCTTGCGGTGTGATGATGAGCCACGTGATCGGAGCAACGCCGTGGAAGTTGAGCTGCTGGAGGAGAACGACGACGACTCGTGGCTGTACGTGCACCCAGACAGCCTAGAGGAGAAGCTGCGGCAAGTGGAGGCGTCCATGGGCATGGTCAAGAAGGAGGCAGTGACAGCTGCTGACGGCCTGGACGAAGGCGCGGGTGGCGCCGAGGAGCTCGAAAGCATTGCGACGATGTTCAACAACTTCCTGGGCGGCATCTCGGGCATCGACGGCGTCGAGGGCAACGAGCCGATCCAGTTCGACATGAGCGCGTTCATGGAGATCCTCAACGGCGCTGGGTCGGATGGCGGAGACGAGAGTTCGCAACGCCAGCCGCGCTTCTCTGACGGCGGCGAGTACTTTTACGAAGACGACGATGATGACGTTGGTGGCGATCACTCGAGTGACGAGAACCCCTCGGACAGCGATGACGACGAAGACGACGCACGGATGGAGGCGGCGATGGCCGAGATGGACATTGAGCTCTCAGGTACCCACATGGCCAAGAGCTTTGCGCGCTTCGAGCAGATCAGTGAGCCTGAAGGAAGCCAGCTGGATGATGGCGATGATGAGGATGCGGACCTGGACGACGAGATCACGGCCGACAAGCCCCTGGACCTGGACTTCAACCTGCTCTCGAACCTGCTCGAGTCCTTCGCGTCCCAGGACGGCCACGCGGGTCCCGTGAGCAACATCCTGAGCGAACTCAACTTCCCACGGACCGGTTAGCTAAATAATTGAAGAGCGATCTTGAGAAAATGGTGTTTTGCGACCTTGTTCCACAAAGTCTTCATACATATTTTGCTATCATCATCTTGAGAAAATAACCACAGAGACCCAGTTCTTCATGATGGAGAGTTGGGTCCCATACACATTTGCTGTACACACTCACATCACATCACTTGCTCTGCTGCATCCACGCGAGCGAGTGGCGGATCCGCTCGAAGTTCTCCTCAGAGCGCTTCAGCCGCGTCTCCATGGTCGAGAGCTCCGTCAGGCAGCTCGCCATGTCCGCATCCTTGGCTTTCAGCTGTGGCAGCAGCAACAACAAGCCCATGAGGTTCGAGTCACACCAGACAAGTCGATAGAGCAAGGCACGCACCGCTTCTTCGAGCTCCTCGTTAGACGCGAGCGCCGCGCGCAGACGCTCTTCCAGGTTGATCACGACGCGCTCTGGGTACATGTGCGGCTGGGACAGCTGGCTTTTCGTGTCGTTGTCCGGGAACATGCTTCCATAAGTAAGTACATCACAACAGAGAGCGATAAGTGAGTACATGTGCCTGGCGTCCATCTCTGTCTTGCTAGACTCAAGCAGCAGGTCGGAAATGCACGGGGCTGTTCTATCCGTATCTGTCCTTGACGGGAATTCTACGCCAACAAAGTCATCAGTAGATAGAGAAACTCCGGAGAGCTCTCGCTATCTGGAGGCACGTGGTGGAGCCACACGAGGCGCTCGCTGTGGATCTCGACTAGCAGCGCCTCGATCACTTTCCCCATACGAGGAAGGCGGAGCTCACAGCCTCCACTTCACACACATACATGCATGCACGCACGCACCACACACAGCACGCAAGTTACCTGTCTTTCTTCTGAGGAGAATCGTCCGTTTCGGTCCGCTCTCCCGAGGCGTGCCGCATGTCTTCCAGCGTCTCGTGGATCCTGATGAGTCTGCTCTCGATGAACGGAGTGAGCTGGCACTGGTTCGTCTGCTTGAAGGCTTCGAGAATCTAGTCCAGATACCACAAACAGAAAGTGAGCGCCAACAACCTAGCGCTATTCCCCAAGTGACTATGGCAAACCACGCACCTCGTCTTTCAGCTTTGGCGCCTGAGCCAGCGTCTTGCGATGCACAAAGAGCTCCGCGTCAGCCGCCACCAGCTGCTCGCGCAGCTCGTTCTTCTCGTCTTCGTAGCGCCGCAGCTGCTTCTCGAGGGACTCGATCTTGAGCGTCGCAGCGTCCAGTTTCCTCTCCACTTTCTCCAGGTGGAAGACCGTGTCCTGCTGATGGAGCGACTGGACCTGTGCGACCATCGACATGATGTTTGCTTGTCCCTACAACATGATATAAAAGGGTGATAAGTAAGTACCTCTGCTACCAACATGGTGACAAGTAAGTACGCGCACGCTCGACAAAGTCCCCCACCTCTTCCATGCGCTCCGAGTGCTGGAGTAGCTGGATGATCGCTGTCTGCGTCGACACCTGCGACGAGAAGAGCTCGCCACTGCTGCCGCTCTCCTGGGTGTCTGCCAACCTCTTCCGCTTCTTCATGTCGCGACTCTGCGAGCTCTGACTCAAGTCGGTGGGCTTCGAGTGACTGCGCGCATCTGTCGTGGCTCCTCCATGTGATGAGGATTTCAGCGGTCGTTTCGATGATAATGCAGTAGTAGCAGACGCGGCGGGAGTGTACACCGCAGCATTGGCCGTCGAGGTCTGGTTCGTGATATCAGTCAGCACTGACGGTCCCTCGTTGCGAGTGAATGGTCGATTCTGTTGAAATTGTTGGGACTGAGACTGCGAGGAGGACTGGGAATAGCCGCACTGCGCTGGCGCAGACACGGAGCGCGGCTTCTCTTCTTTCACGTACAGGCTAATCGACGAGCTCACTCCAGGTTCTAAAAACCATGGTCGCATAAGGAGAGAAAAGTTAGGATATCATGCACCATTGCGACATAACCATGCGAGCGAGTGAATAGTACTCACGTGTTGGCTTGCGCTTTGTCGCATTTGTCTCCTGCTGTGCAGCTGTGTCGTTCACACGTGTAACTGGTCGCAAGACCTCGGACGGGATCGTGAGCAGCTGCAGGTCGTTGAGCCACTTGAGCGACCCAGCGTAGCCGCCAAAGATCAGGATCCGCTCTTCCGTGGGCTTCTTCCTGCTGCGAGCTATGCGCGGTGACGATGAAGAGACCTTGTAATGCACGGCTGAATGTGCAGTTCGTCCCACGGGCGTCGTGCTTGACTTTGCGAAGGCTGTCGCCTGCTTAATGCTGCTGTTGGAGTGCTGAGTATGCGCCTTGCTGCTGCTCGTGTTGCTGTCGGAGCTCAGCATCTTCCACGTGCTCGTGCTGATGTCGAAGAGCGAGACGTCGTTCTGTCGGTTCGCGTGCTCGCGGCCGCCAAACATGATGAGGTGGTGCGGGGGCGCGAAGGTCAGCGAGTGGTTCATGCGCGCCGTGGGCTTCTCGCCCAGCGCCACCACTTTGTCCCAGCGGTGATCCAGCACGTCGTACACATAGATTCCGCCGAACTGCTGCCGCCCGTCGTAGCCGCCGTACATGAAGATCTTGTCGCTGGTCGCCGACATGCCCGCGTAGGCGCGCGGTGCGGGGAAGCTTCCCCTTGACTGTGGGTTCCTCCACTGGTTCAGTCGCACGTCAAAGTAGAAAATGTCGTTGTAGAACACGGTCGTTGCGGCGTTCTTGCCGCCAAAGCAGTACAGATGGTCGCCAATCAGCTACAACAAGACACACACAGAAGAGGATCGTTGTTAGCATAACGAGGAGCTCATAGCAGACAACCAGCAGTAAAACTTCGTACCACACTGCTGTGCGCATGGCGCGCGCGCGGCTTCCAGGCGCCGCCGAACTTGCGCGGCACCCACTGTGCCTCGAGCATCGGCTGGCGGATGCGCACCTCGTCGATGCGGAGCTCGTCCACTTCAAAGTGCTTGGCCTCGTCCTGCGCGGCCACGAGGATGTTGCCAAGCACGAGCACGCGCATGCCCCGCTGGGCTTCCTCATCGCGCGACGCCGGGATGTAGTGCATCGAGTGGTAGTCGCGTCCGCCGCCCACGTACGGCAGCTCTGAGGCGTCGCTGGCGACGCTGCTGTCCACACTGTCGTCCAGATCCACGCTGCTCGTGTGGTGCTCGCTGCTCGAGATGCGGTCACTGGTGGTGGCAGCTGATGACGCGAAGAACGACAACGTGGACGCGAAGTGCGCTGGCGCGTACGTCACCACGAGCTGCTTCCACTGCAGTGACAGCGGCGGCTCGATGCTGTTCTTCACATCTTCTGGCTGCGAGGACTCGGACGGCGCGCGCTGGGACTGCATGAGCGCGAGATCCTCCTCGTCGCACGAGGCCACGGAGGACTGCGAGAGACCTGCGATCTCGCCCACGGCGCTCATCTCGAGCGAGATCTCGCTCGCATCGTCATTCGAGTACCGCGTCGCGCTCATGGCCGCGTAGTGGCTCGGCTCGAGCACGAAGAAGTCGTTGAGGAAGACCTGGCCGTCCGAGCCGCCGAAGAGCAGCACGCTCTCGGTCGGCCGCAGCAGCGTCACCGCATGGCCCGAGCGCACTTCTGGTAGCAGTGGAGGTTGCTGCTGCTGCTGCTGTGAGGAGGCACTGGCTGGCGCGCGCGCATTCCGCCTGCCTGCTGCGGCCGCGCGAGTCGTGACCCCACCGCCGTCCTGTCTGCTACCGGCGGCCGGGAGAAGCTGCTTCCACGTGGACAACGCAGGAGGAGCAAGAGCACGCGCACGTGAAGACGATGAGCTCTGCGGCTGCGTGTGCGCGTCCGTGCGTCGCGACTCCGTCGTCATGCGAGAGGAAGAGGAGCGCAGCTCGCGAGACCAACCACACGCCACCAGCACTTGCCTGCTTCGCTTCGTTTGCGGGCGGTGGTGTATTTACGCGGACGTCCATTTGCGCTTTTGGATTTTCATACTGGCAGTGTGCTGTTTTTGTAATTTATTAACGTTGAAACGTCAGCGCCGCTGGAGGTGAATGGCGAGTGGTATTCGAGTGAACCATGGCGGCGTGGTTCACAAGTTGGCGGCCTGTGCGACGATACTGCACCAGCCATCGACCGCCGCTATACACAGCGCGCTTGCAGGCCCAGTGATGGATGACAAGCTCCCAACAACGCAAAACTGATCCAAACAAGTGGAAGCAAAATAAAGGGACGACGACGATGACATGCGCACGCACGCGCACCATCGAGCCATCCCTCCATCGACTCATTCATTCATGCATTCACAAAGTGCAACGCAATACTTAGATTTCAAAGCGGTCCGCGTCCGACAGCAGGTCGAGCGTCACGTCGCCGTTGTAAAAGTCCTGCACCGACACGGTCGTCACGTTCGCGCTCGCGCGGCCGTCAGTCTCAGGGTTGAAGAACTCGTTCAGGAGCGCCTCGTTGATCTCGCCGGCCACCTGGCTGCTGCTGCCGCCGGCACCCATATAGCCCCCCGTGCCGTTGAGCTGCTCGGTAAACGAGGTCTTCGTCATGTCCACCGGGTTCAGCATCGCTTCTGCGATGAGCTGCGCGTCCTCGAAGCTGTCCATCTTGGAGATGAACTCTCCCCCGTGGCCGTTGGCGGCATTGTTGCCAGTCTCCTCCACCTGGTTGTCGCCGTCAGCTTCGCCGCCCATACCTTCGATGAGCGACATGCCGCTGAGCTGTCTGTTGAGATCTTCGCCGTCAAAGTACGGGTCCACCTCTGTGAGCGATCGAAGGCTGGCACTCCGCACGCTGCCGAGACTCATCATGGTCGTAAGCTTGCCGCGAGACGACTGCGACCTGGCCTCGCCCGTGGCCTCGATCGGAGCCCACGAGATGCTCGAGCCGCGACCCAGGCTGCGCGACGACGCCCCGCTGATGCCCGCCATGCCAGGGAACTGCTTCGCCACCTCTTCGGAGATCTCAGCCATCGACAGCAAGTTGCGGAAGCTGCCGTCCAGTCTCATGGAGCCGCTCGATTGGCCGCGCAGGAACGCCTTGAAGATCTTGATATCCTCCGAGCTCATCTCTTCGTCCGAGTCGTCACCACGGACAATCGGTTCTGGGAGCACCTCGCCCGCGTTTGTCGCCACGTTCTGCACGGCGGCCACGCTGGGATCGTAGTACTGGTTGTTGTTGGACTCGGTCGAGCTCGGTGGCGTTGGCATCACCGGGATTGCCGTCGCGCTCTTGGACTCATCACTGAAGTACGACGTGCTGGAGCTCGAGCTGTATCCGAGGTCTTGGTTGTCGATCTGGTCCGTCGGCAGCAAGCGCGGACGCCCGAGCTTCGTGTGTGTCCTCTGGTTCGGGTTCAGCGTCTTCCAGCGAAGCTTCACCGAGTCCTCCGTGCGTCCCTAAAAACGATGGAGACGAGTGAGTACTAGTCCACTGCCTGCCTCATAAACGAGCAATAAAGGGTATCACACCGGCAAGAGCTCCGCGATCTGGGTCCAGCGGTTTCCAAGCTTCTCGTAGGCTCGCTGGATGATGTTGTCCTCTTCATCGGTGAATGGGCTACGAAAGAGATGCATGTTAATGGCGACAGAAAGCGAGGGTGAGACATCACGAGCTTTACACAGCCTTTACAAAACGAATAACATCGCTCGATCGTACGCCTTGTTGATGTTCGGGTCCAGACGGTTTCTCCATCGCTCACGGCACTGCTTGGCACTGAATTGCATATATACAAACAGATAGCCCAAATGTGAGCTACGCGTCCTCATACGTTACCATCCATACATTATTCACAAGCGCACGTACGTTCGTCCCGGGATCTGCGCCGCGACCTCGCGCCACGAGTCGTAGCCCTTGAGCATCGTGTCCATGAGGAGGTTGTCCTCGTCCACGGACCACGGGCCTTTCACGAGCCCCGGCTTGAGCACTTTGTTCCAGCGCTGGAGGCACTGCGCGTTGTCTCGCCCCGGCACGCGCTCAGCGACCGCCTATATAGAACAAAGCGACAGCCACAGCGTCCAGTGATGAGTATGGTGAAGTGCCACTAATACCACCAGCTAAGACGCTTTCGTACCATCCAGTTTCGGTGGCCGAGCTCGCTCACAGCCTGGCGCAGCGCCTCGTCCTGCTCCGGGGTCCATCGCTTGCTGAACGCGCTCGCCTTCTCGGCGTCGGCACGCACGCGCTGCGCGTCGCGCGGCCTCTCGTACGCCTGCACGCCGTCGCTCTGGAAGTCCAGACCACCCTCACGACCGCGCTTGCTGTTAACAATCAAACAATGAAGAGCACCCGTGAGCCCCAGCACACCACACCGCCAAAGGAACGGCGAGCCGCCGACGGGCTTACGTGCTGCTGCCACTTACATGGAAATGTCCACAACTGCGTCCATCGGTTCGTCAACAGATAGCGAGCACAGCGTCAGTTGAAATCGCACCCACGCACATAACGACACGTACACACGACACCATTCATACAGCCGTATGCCTGCTTACACACACACACACACACACACGTACCCATGACGTCCGTCGTTCCTTCCTGCTGCGTCTCGTGACTTGCTCTCTCTCTTGACGGGACGAAGCGCGTGTGGCTGAGTGCGTGGGCAGGCGGCTTTCCTCTCTCGTCCTTCCAGCGCTTCTCTCTCTCTCTCTCTCTCTCTCACACACACCCACACCCACACACCCACCCACAATCACTCACCTTCTTCCCCCCTTCCCCCATAAGCTGCGGGAAAATGGTTTCTCATCCAATCAGAATGCTACAGTCTGGATCTTAGCAGCCAATCACAATGAGAGACCTTATTATCTACCAATTAGATCGCGTGGAAGACTTAAAATGGAGTGGCTACACTTTTTCTCGAGGCGCGTCAATCAGTTTGACGCACAACCCAGCCAAATTGAAGAGCCAGAACTGGTTTCTGGTTCCGAAAGTGCTTGGCGCGATGGACACATGCTCAAGCAACGCTCAGACGGAACGCAACGCGGCATGCCGCAGGCGGGCGGGGGAGAGCGGCTTCCTATTGACGACCGCTTGAAGACGTGCAACAAGCTGCTGGTGGCAGAGCGCAGAAGGTCGGGAGCACCGTGTAGCTCGTCGTTTGTCTCGACGACTCACATCCTCATATCCTCGTGGAGCTGTTGGGTGTAAACGTGAACAATGATTGATTTGTTGAACTTTATCTCTCTCACTCACTATTTGCTTCTTAGCTACACCTATAGAACCAATAGAACTCACCTGTCTAGACGTCTCTTGTGTCCTGCGAGTGTGCATGTCTCTCTTCTCTTTCTGTGTCCGTCCACTTGCTCGTCGTCACGATGGAAAAGTTGACAAAGCGGCGTGTGTCTGTTACCTCGTTCATCTCGTCGTCTTCTTCGCTGACGCTTCCGTTGGTTGGTTAGTATTGTACGCCCTTGCGGATCGGCCGCATCACGCTCGGGTCAAAGAGGTCGTCGATCTCACTCGTCGCGTCGGCCACCGCAGGCGAGAGACCGATCGTGCTGCTGCTGCGCGCAATGTCGTTGTCCGAGTCATCGTCGTCTTGGTAATCCAGCGAGTGGAGTAGGTTCTTCGCGCTGTTGCTCGAGAAACTCGTAAACAGACCCGAGTCCATCGGCAGGTTCAGCACGTTGTTCTCGCTCTGGTGCACGCCGCCGCCAACGCCATCACTGTCGCCGGCGCCTCCGCCAGACGCGCGCAGCTGGTCGATCAGCCCCTGAAACATGTTTTTCTCTTCGTTGCCCATCGTCTGCACTGCTCGCGAGAACGAGTCCATCTGGCCGCTCGAGAGGTTGAGCGACGATTTCGAGGACGACCGCGACGATCTGCCCGACATGCGGAACGACGACGACGCGCCAGGCGGGCGGTTCGCGAGCGACACCTGGCGGAGCATCTCGTCCAGCTCGCCACTCGCGAGCAAGTCCTCGGGCGACAAGTCTGAGATCGATGTCGTGAGCCCCCGCGAGCCTTCAAAGCTCATCAGGCTGTTCGAGAAACTGCGCAAGAGCTCCTTGAGGATTGCCGCGTCCTTCGAGTCCACTTCCTCCTTCGACTCCTGCGGCTCCACGATCGGCTCGGGCAAATCACTTGGCAGATGAGAGCGGAGGTGCTGCTGCGGCTGGGCGTGCTGGTGTGTCTGAGGCTGCGCGTACGCAGTCTGCTGTTGCAGCGGAGACTGAGCGTATCCAGACTGTTGTTGCTGAGGCGAATGCACGTGCTGCTGCTGCTGGTGATATTGCTGCTGCTGTGGGTGAGCGTGCAATGGAGAAGACATGTGTGGGCTCGCAGTCGCGTATGCGTTCGCGTTGCTGTAGTCGTAGCTGGACGGCGCGTACGTCTCCTGGTACGGGAGCCCCGTGTTGCCTCCGCCATTCATGTCTGGGATCGGCGCCATGATTGCTGCCGCGATCTCGTCTGGGTTCGGAGGCGCCGTTGAGCGCGGCTTGTTCGCGTTCATCCCCGGTACGAGCTTTGGGCGGCCGGGTTTCGCGTTCGTCTTCAGATTCGGGTTCAGCGACTTCCATCGGAGCTTCACCGCGTCTTCTGTGCGACCAGGAAGCAGCTCGGCGATCTGCGTCCAGCGGTTGCCGTAGTTCTCAAACGCCTGCTGGATCGTGAAGTCCTCTTCCGGTGTAAATGGTCTGCTCAATCGGAAACAGACACGGTTGCATCAGTTATTCAGCCACTACCTGATGATGACCATGTAGAGGCACTCACGCTTTGTTGATGCTCGGATCCAAGTGATTTCTCCATCGCTCGCGACACTGCTTAGCTCTGTTACAGCATAAAAATGGAAGGTTAGAATTCTCAGTCAGGGTCACCGACAACCTCGACCACCTCCAAGAAAAGCCACGCACGTTCGTCCAGGAATGTGCGCCGCGACTTCGCCCCATGAGTGGCAGCCCTGCAGCACCATGCGCTCGAGGATGCTGTCTTCTTCGTACGACCAGTGGCCCTTCACGAGACCCGGCTTGAGCACTTTGTTCCAGCGCTGCAGACACTGCGCGTGGTTGCGTCCAGGCACGCGTGACGCAATCGACTGTCCATCAACACAGAGCATGACGACACAGACACGCAAATGCGTTACGACACTGCCTTCCCAATGAGCGTCATTCTGTCCAGACCATTTCAAAGAGCCCACCTTCCAGTTTCGCTGCCCAAATTCGTCGACGGCCGTGCGCAGCGCCTCGTCCTGCTCCGGGGTCCAGCGCTTGCCGGCGCCCTTGTCCTCGTCGTTGACCTTCACGCGACGCGACTCACTCGGGACCGCGTGGAACGACGCCAGCAGGTCCTCGTCCGACAAGTCGCGGTCTCGCTTGCTGTCGTTTTCCATTCGCACACAAGTCACAGCGTCAGTCTCTCTCCTGTCAACCACGCTCATCGTATGAACCAGCAGAGCAAGCAAAGGGTCTTACATGTTCATCTCAGCTATCGAGACACAACAAGCAGGCAGCGCGCGTATCATCATCGCAATCACCACGCAGCAGACCGTTAGTCAGTCAGTCCGTCAGCCATTCCGCCCGCGAAGAGCTACACGCGGACAAGGATGAGCTCGCGCACGCACCCATCGTGTCTGTTCGTCTATCCGCGGCTTCTCTGCTTCGCTTCCCTGGTGCTCGCTCGTTCGCCTTCCTTCCTTCCTTCCTTCGTCGCTCGTGTGCTGCTTTGGCTGCGCTTTGGCAGGGCTTTCTTTTTCTGAACAGCTCTCCCAAAGTTCAATCTCTCGCTCTCTTCCCCCCTCGCTCGCTTGCTTGCTTTTTGTATTGCATCGCGATTCCCACGCAGCCAGAATCCCTCATTCGACAACGAATGTGTGCACCTTGCTCGCGGTTGCGCAATAAGGGTCGCATCTTTGCTTTTCGGGTTGCGGGTCTGTTGCTGCTTTGAGCAAACGAAGGTGGCTGCATATTTGGCTCGGACGCATTCGCCACCAAGGCGAAGCCGTCCGCCTGCTGTCCTCGTGGTGTCTGTCTGTCAGTCAAAAGGATGCTCGCGCGTGCATGTATATTTACACACGAAATAGAGTCATATGGTCCACACGACACGCTCCATTTCTATTCGAGCGTGCCTGCTTTCTTGTCTTTCTGTGCCCGCCACCATCCACCAGCTTCGTCCAAGTCCACCGATGCCTTCAAGCAGGTCCGAAGTTCGGTAGACCCACACTCCGTTGATCAAAGTATCTGCGAATGCTGAGCATCGTCTCAAACACAAACGCTTCGGTCCAACGCAGCGCCTAAACGGATCGGAGTCTCGGTGGCGCTTCCACTGCAATGAAAGCACCATCACGTGCATTTTGCGATGCCAGTTCTTGAATTCGAGTACAACGGGTGTTGGACTCGAGCGTAAAAGGGTCTTGTATTCGGGAGCTGACTGACGAGGACTGCTCCTGTGGCGATCTTCATTGGCCGAAAGTGGCAAGCTGGACAGTACCTGTAGCACTCAATAGTGCTGTATGCTTTTATTTTGCACGGCTCCACACTAAAGGGCTCTGCACTGCTCTCCGATCTTATAAACTACTTACCTTCTATAATTGGTCGTTTGATGCGGCTTTCATTTCGCGTCCCTTTGGATTGCGAAACTGAAGATGCCAGCGCATATAAAACATCCATCCATCCGCGGCATCTGCATGGCGTCGCTCGCTCGCCTGGCGGTCCCTCCGTCGGCACATCAGTCCGCAAGCCGCCCAGCCGGAGACAGAGCTCTTCTCACGGTACAGCAGCCATGCTCGCCCAAGCTCTGCAGCGCGTCGCCAGTAGCGCTCCGCGCCGCCTCGCAGCCGCTCGCGCGCTGAGCTCCGTGCCCACGCAGACGATCGACGGCGAGAAGTTCGTGAACGTGCGCGACACCCGCCTCGCCTACGCCGACATCATTGTACGAGCATACATGGCTCTGCGGCCAGTGCTATGAAGCTGACCATGACTGACGCTTGTGTGTGTATGTGTGCTGTGTGCTGTGTGCTGTGTATGGCTGCAGGGCGAAGAGAGCCTGAGCGGGAAGCTCATCAGCGCTGGCCCGATCCTCGAGCGCATCGACATCTTCGGCGCCGCTGTCGCGGAAAAGTGAGCGTCGCTCGGCTCGGTGTGTGCTCTCCCACTGTGGATGCGCTGTGCTAACGAAACTCTTGTTGCTGTTGCTGCTACTACAGTGTCGCCTGCAAGGGCATCGCGACGATCTCGGTGGACCGTGTGGACATCGTGAGCCAGGTGGCGCACGGCGACCTCGTGCGCCTCGAGGGCGAGACGATCTACACGGGACGCTCGTCGCTCTCGACGCTCATCACGGGCTACCGCCACGACCTCGAGTCGGGCGAGTTCGTGCACACGCTGAGCGCGATCATGTCGTGCGTGGCGCTGGATGAGCACATGCGGCCGAGCCCGGGGCTGCCGCGGCTCGTGGACGACGCCGGCAGCGAAGGTTACGTCGAGAAGCTCGAGGCGCTCGCGGCGCAGCGCAAGGACCTCGGCGCGCGGTGGCAGAACGTGCAGGACATGGTGGACCAGCTGCCGCGCATCACGAAGGACATGATCCACGTCTTCGACCACAGTACGTCGCAGCAACACACGGTGGCGATCCCAGACACGCTCATCGAGGTGCAGAACTCGTTTCTGCCCAAGCACCTGAACCGCAACAACACGATCTTCGGCGGCGAAGTGCTCACGTGGATGGACAAGGTCGCGCTCTACTGCGCGCGCAACTTCACGAAGAACACCAACATGGTCACCGTCGCGATGAACCGCATCTTCTTCAAGCTCCCGATCACAATGGACGACATCGTGACCATGCACGCGCGCGTCTGCAGCGTCCGGTACGTTACGCGCTGTTTGCTGTGCTGTGCGTTTGTTGCTCGCTCCAATAGGTCAAATGTGTATTGGGTGTCCTGACGATTGTGGGCCACTCATTTTCGTTTGCGTGTCAATTGTTACGCTAGTCGCCACCACGTCGAAGTTGAAGTGGAAGTGTTCGTCGAGCGTATCGGCTCCAAGGAGCGCCGCAAGTCGCACACAGGGTGCGTGTTCCATACAAATACGCTCATGTGGACTACTATTGTGAAGAGTGCACTGAGCTCTTCAGGGCTAACTGACACTGGTGCTGGCATCCGTTCATTCATTGCAGGTACTTTACGGTCGTGAACCTCGACCGGTCGTACCGCAAGAAGCCGATCGCGAAGCGCCTCGCGGTGGACGAGAGCGACCAGGAGAGCATGCGCACGCTGCTCAAGGCGCAGCACCGCTGGCTCTTCGACGGCGAGGAGAAGAAAGTGCTCACGCTCGACCCGCTCGAGATCTCGACGCTCACGGCGCGGGCCTACAAGGCGCGCCAGGCACCCTCGAAAGTGCTGTAGACCGTGACTACAGAAGTACAACACCAATAGAATAACCCATATCCATAGACTGAAAAGTGATGTGTAAAGCCTCTTGTGGTGCATGTCATAGAGAGCTTCGCCAGCAGCTCTACCGGCACCACCGGATCTGCAGATCCCAGGAGCTATTCGCGTCTGTGTGTGTCCAATCTGCGAGTTACGCGCCAGCAGAGCTTGCGTTGGCTCGTGTCCAATATGCGCGCTTGATTGGACGCCGCGCGTGATTAGACGGACCCGTGGGGGCCAAGCAGAAACGAGGCTCGTCATGCCAGCCTCTCGCATTGTCATTCTTGCGTGTCAAATGTCGTGTTAAACATCAAAAGTCGACAAATCGGTTAAATCACCATAGCTAAATCCATTAGCTTCGATTTAGCATACACGTCCGCTTTTGTGGGCGACAGCAATCCCACTGACGTGAGTCGACTTAGCACGTCCAACACACTCGACTGTTGAAGCGGCAAGCCAAAGCCATTCAGCAAACTCGCCACCAAGCAACCAAGCAACCAAGAAGAAGAAGATGCTGGTGAAGGCGCTCGTGGGCACGGCGAAGGACCTGTGGCAGCGCCGCCTGCTCCCCGCGCAGGTGCGCGCCAAGGACACGCGCCTGGCGTTCGCGGAGATCATCGTACGTCCTGTGTCTTGTCACCGCTGCCTGTCTGTCGAAGTAAAGAGCTACGCGATTGACACCGAGTGATTTCGTTCTTGTGCTAATGGTGTGCATCTGTAGGGCAATGAGAGCCTCAAGGGCGCGATGGTGCCCACCGGCCCGATCCTGGAGCTCATGGACGTGCTCGCCGGCTCGATCTCGCTCCGGTACGCTGTGTTTTTGTATCGCGTTCGAATGCTCCGTGTGGACGTGACACTGATTAACAGTGTGTGTGTGCCTGAATATGTGTGTATTGGTGTTTATATAGTGTGTCGCGCGGCCCGACCGCGACGATCTCGTTCGACCGCGTGGACCTTGTGAAGCCCGTGTTCCATGGCGACCTCGTGCGCCTCGAGGGCCAGGTCATCAGCATGAACAACTCGTCCATGGCGATCCAGTGCTGCGGCTTCCGCCACGACGTCCAGAGCGGCAAGTTCCAGCACACGCACAGCGCGATCATCACAATGGTCGCGATCAATCGCTTCGGGCGTCCGCGCAAGGGGCTGCCGCCGCTCTTCGACGACGACCACGCCGAGCACTGCCTCAAGATGCGCGACACGGCCAGACTGCGCAAGGAGCTCGCGTTCCGCTGGCGCAAGGATCAGGACGACGTCGACAAGCTGCCGTTTATTTCCAAGGACATGGTTCAGATGCCGCAGGACAAGGAGCAGTATGTGCCCGTGAGCGAGACGGAGATCGAAGTGCGCAACTGGTTCCTGCCGCGCAATCTGAACGTGAACGAGACACTCTTCGGTGGCGACTTGCTCTCGTGGATGGTACAGAGTTGGTAGTGGTGGTGCTGTTGTTGTGATGGGAAAGCTGTTGGACTGACGCGCTCGCCATTGCCGCCTGTCAATATAGGACAAGGCCGCGCTGTACTGCGCCAAGAACTTCACCAAGAGCGAGCGCATGGTCACGATCGCGATGAACCGCGTGCTCTTCAAGCTCCCGATCTCGTCCTCGGACGTCGTGACGCTGAAGGCGCGCGTTGCGAACGTCCGGTGCGTTTTCCTTTCGATCCTCTACTTTGTGTCGTTCATGAGAAGCTCACGTGAGGGTAATTGGTCTCACTTTTGTCTGTTGCCACTGCCAGTCGATTCCGCTTGGAGGTCGAGGTCGAAGTGTTTGTGGACCCCGCCGACCAGTCGGGCACCCGCAAGTCCCACACGGGGTACTTCACGGTGCTCAACATCGACGCCGCGGGCCAGTTCAAGCCGATCCACAAGGGGCTGCTCATCGATGAGGCGAGCCAGACGGACATGCGCGCGCTGCTCAAGGCGCAGAAGCGGTGGCAGTTCGAGGAGGAAGACAAGAACCTGCACTCGCTCAAGCCGCTCGACATCTCCATTTAGACGCCGCAGCGTGCTTTGCATCACAGTAGCTCCCCCTGCAAATAAAGCATGCACCACAACGACATAGATGATCAGCATTTGTTTGCATTCGTACCTGCCTCGCCATTAAAGATGCTCGAATCGATTAATCTGTGATGACTGACTGCTCAAGCTCTTGAAGCCCTCTCCGGCCGATCGCATCGAGCTCATCGACTGCAGGAGCCACGCGACCTGGACGAGAAAGCGTAGCATGAACAGTATGGCATCCTGGGATCGGCGGAGACGCTGGAGGTGCACTCGTCACTCGGGCGTGCGGCGCTGAGACGCCAAGTAGAAGTTCTACCTTTCATGTGCCGCACCGTAGTGTCGGTGTCCATGCGAATGCTCGATTTCTTGACCAAATGGAGGGCGAAGAAGCTTGTGTTTCCCAAGAACTGCAGCCCGCGCATGATGGAGCTGGAGGGGGAGCAGAAGCAGCATGTTGCTGAGTTCGAGCGCGATGGAGGAGCAGAGGCAGGAGGCAGAAGGCAGAAGTCGAAGTCCCATCCATTCGTTGCGCGTGATTCGTCTCCAAAGGACGCCTCAACCAGCGCGTCATCAGACGCCAGGAACGACAGATCTGCTACTGCCTCGCATGCGCGCGCGGATATCCAGCGGAATGCGCTCAATGTCTCTTCATCGCGACGATCGATCACTTGTGCCGCGCCAGATGGCTCCTGCCTCACGAGTCACCACGCGTGCGCCAAACCTGTCGCATTTTATCGTCATCAAGCGCGGCACATGGCTTTCTCGGACCAGCGACACTGGCGTAAACAGCATGAGCACCGCCATCATTTCCGCCAGCTCTTCCAGACAAACACACAAACACACATACAGAGAGAGAGAGACTTGCAGACAAGCCGCCGCATATGCACGCATAGAGATCCTCATGCGCACGCGCTTCTCTCCTTCCGTCCGGTCGATCCGAATCGCCCCCGCTCTCTCCCGCCAGCTTCAACTCGTGGCCTTTTAATTCTGTTCGCACGGTACACCTTCGAGTGGAGTCCGGCAGTTCCACAGAAAACAGCAGAGCGAGTCGCGCGCATGGATACACCAAATGTGCGAAGGGGCGGAGCTCTTCACACAACGATCGCAGCTGCCTTCTTGTGTCGATTTTTCCATTCAAATTGCTGAGATGGGTTGGAGCCATCCATCACCATGAAAATCTCCGTGTGCACTTTTCTGCCAAATGGTTGGGAAAAGGAGTCAGTGTCGTTGCGCAATGAGGGGCGTTCGCAACGGGGGACCGTCGCTCGCGGCCGCAAAGCTGCACTCAACACCCAGAAAAAGACCTTTCTTGGCACAGCAACATGCCGCGAGTTGCATGTTGAGAGGGGAGATAGTCGGTGTATCTCAGCAGCTGCGAAACAGCAACTCATGTTCAGATGTAAACACGCTGAGTCCCATGCTGACGGGGCCGCGTTTGAAATGCGAGATATCTTGCTTTGAATGTCAAAGTCGACAAAGCGGCGAAGTCGTGTGCATGCGCAGGAGACTCAGCGCGGCGCAATCTCTCTCTCACCTTTCTCGCATTTTCGATTCGAGCGAGCAGCGCCGGAAGCACGAGTCTCTCTCTCTCTTTGCGTGTCTCTTTAAGTGTGACTCGAAGCAGGCGGCGTCACGAATCGACTGGTAGAGCGATGGGCCTGCGAGACGCGCCGGCGGGGCTGGAGCTCGCGCACATCCCGCGACTGCTGCGCGACCGCGAGGCGCCGGCTTCCGCGACGTCCACGGCCACCACCGCGCCACCGAGCTCCTCCTCGTCCATCCGCAGCACCAGCGGCGACGGAGTCGTGAGCAGATCCACGAGCGGCGTCGGCACCGACGATGCAGAACTCTCGATGACCGCGTCGCTCGAAGTGCAGTGGGCGAAGCGCAAGTCGCAGTTCTACGCGCACTTCAAGTCGCTCAGCGACGGCGACAAGAGCGTCAGCGCAGACGTTGGTCCAGAGACCGCCGCCGTCAATCTGTCGGCAACAGCAACAGCGGCGGCACATGCGGATTCCAAGTGCCACGTGTGCAACGCCGCCCTGCGCCTGCTGCGATTACGCGTAAGTTCGTGCACTCACGAGTGTATATGATGTGGCTTGCTTGATGGGGGAAAACTAACAGAGATCGCTGCACTTTCTGTCGTCCAGCACCACTGCCGCAACTGCGGACTTTCCGTCTGCGGCGTGCACAGTAAGAACCAGGTCCCGCTGCCGCACCTCGGTATCATGAAGGAGGTACGCGTGTGCGACATCTGCACGCGGCAGCTCGTGCAGCGGCGCGCAGGCTACAGAAGCCCGAAGAAGCGACGAAGCTCCCAGTTCGGACGCCAGTCCACCGATGAGAACGACGAGCTGTCGCCGCTCATGGTGGACAAGATGCCAGGCACGCCGCTGAATGGCTCATCTTCCCCTTCGCCCATATCCTCGTCAGGTTTTGCGGCAGTCGACTCGCAGCTCTTCGGGCACATGGACGGTATCCTCTACAGCTGCACGCTGGAGGAGCAGGACAACACAGTGGATGACATCCTGTACCTGGGCACGTTCACGATGGGTGGGCGGTCGTTTGTGAGTCGTCGCATGAGCGCGAACGTGGCGATCTGGAAGGACCGGACGTTCATGCTCACGTCAGCCGAGATGCTCTGCTTCAAGGCGACGGAGGACACTGCGGCACTAGGCGAAGTGCGCTCATCGGTGCACTTGACGGAGATCCTGCACGTGGAGGTGAACGATCAGTACCCGCGCATCCTGACGGTGATCCGGTCGGACGGCCGCATCTTCCGCATCCGCGCGAAGACGCCCGAGCAGTGCCAGGAGATCGCCGTGGCCCTGAAAAAGGCCATGAAGCTTTTCCAGGACGCCATGTACAAGCTGCAGCGCGGACCGCAGCCCGAGGACAACTGCATCAGCTGCGTGACGATCCAGCACGAGTCGTCCTTGCCGGAACAAGTCGTGGCGGCGGCTCCTGAGATTGGCGAGGTGTTCTACGTGGAGATGTACCCGTCGAGTATCCTGCGGCTGTACGTGAACGGCCCGAACGCGAACGGCGTAGCTTTGTACTCGCGTGAGATGCTGGCGAACAGTCACCCGTCGTCGTCACTCTCGCGCAGAAATGGGAAGAACCACGTGGTGGAGGCGGACCCGCTACCGTCGGGGCCCAACGAGCACCAGGTTCTGCACGTAACACTTCATGCGGAGGACGTGCCGCCGAACGCGTCGTCCAAAGAGAACCGGCGCAACTTCTGGGCGCTGATCGCGTTTCTGGTGGCGCTGGCGTCGGCCATGAAGGCTGCGCGCGTGACATCCATGGAGCTGCTGGCATGGCTGCTGGCGCTCGTGCTGGTGCTCACGCGCTTCCACACACCCATTAGCCTGCTCATCACGACCAAGCGGCTGCACTTTTACAAGAAGTTCAGCGTCAACTGCGTGCAGATCATCGTGGGCAAGAGCGACGAGAGCACTGAGGGCAGCAACGGCGAGGAGCTGGTCGCGGACGATGAGCTGGACTCGCGCTTCCTCGAGGGCTGCAACGGCGAGGTGGACGAGGCTAAGCGCCGGTACGCCAAGACCATGGCGTGGCGCAAGGAGCAGGACATCGACAACATCTTCTTCCGGCCGGCGCCACACTTTGCCGCGATGAAGGAGAGTTTCCAGCACTACACGCACAAGAAAGACAAGCTGGGCCACCCGCTGTCGATCGAGTACCTGGGCTCGATGAAGAAGTCGATGGAGTACTTTTTGTCACACGGCGTGACGGAGGCGGACGCCGTGATGCACAACATCCTCATGCAGGAGTTTCTGTGGAAGGTGATCGACCCGCGGCCGTATCCGGAAGGTGTGATGCTCAAGATCTACGACATCAAGGGCATCTCCATGAGCGACGTGAGCGGCGACGTGTTCAACTACATGAAGCAGCTGGGCGAGATCGTGGCCGAGTACAACCCGGAGCGCATCTACCAGGTGTTCATCGTAAACCCGCCGTCATGGTTCAACTTCATCTGGAAGCTGGTGTCGCCGCTCATCAACCCCAAGACGCGCGAGCGCGTGCACGTTTTGCGCGGCCAGAAGGACATCCAGAAGGCGCTGCTCGAGTTCATCGACCCGGAGAACCTGCCCGTGGAGTTTGGTGGTACCTGTCGCTGCGAGGGTGGCGGCTGCGCCACGCACTCACCCGAGGAGAGCGACCTGCGCGAATACATCGAGTTCGTCAACAGCTGCTACGAGGCGGCGGGAGGCAAGGCCTTGGGGCCCGATGAGGACGTCGTGATGAGGGAAAAGTTCGCGCAGATGTGCGCCAAGTACCACGCGCAGCTGCCAAAGGATGACACCACAGCTCAGCTCAGCCTGGGTAATGGAGGGCCGTTGTCGCCCACGCAGACTGAGATGTAAAAACGACGTCGGGTTGGTGTGCAAACCACAAAAATATAATTATTGCTCTTGGATGCAGAGGTAGATACTTCGCTATTGCTGCTTCTGTTGAGGGCTTCGTGAGGGCTGTTGTGCAGAGGAATGGGTTCAATGATAAAAGGTCAGCTGTTCTCTTCGAGCTGGCGCAGGTCCAAAAGATGACGCAGAGTCGGTCGCCTGCAGGTGCGCTTTCAAGTTAGTAAGGTGCTCGCAGGGGTATCAGCAGGCTAACTAGTGACGTCCACGTACCCGTGCGGACAGTTCCACGGCTGCTCGAGTCCCGAGAGGTTGCGCATAATCTGTTAAACAACATGGTCACCGCACACACAGATAGATAGATCAGACTCGCCACTCACAACCAATTTCCACCATCAACGAGCAACACGAACCAACCTTCTGCATCTCCTCCTTGTGCAGCGCCGTGCCGATCATGATGGAGCTCCGGCACGCGCGCGAGGCGAACATGGCCATGACTTTCGGCAGCCGGATGCTCGACGCGTTCATGGGCGCGTCCATGAGCAGCGACGCCAGCTCGCGAATGTCTATCAACATGGGACCACAAACGTCAGTCCGTCGTAAGCAGCACTGAATAAAGCCACACATAGGGCCTAGGGTCATACCTTCGACGCCGAACTGGGTCTGCTTGGTGAACGGCAGCGAGAGCAGCTTGAGCTTCTTGGTCGCGGGCGCGTCCTTGCTGACCAGGAACGTAAATCCGTTCTTCGCGAAGACGTCCAAGTGGTCCATCACGACCATCTCCTCCCCGGCCGTGAGCTCCAGCGGCAGCGGACGCACGAGCGGCTGCTGGTGGAGCACCGTCGTCTGCTGCAGCGTCTCGTAGTTGAACTTCTCGTCGCTCGCGTGTTGGTCGATGATGAACATGTCGTCATCCAGCTTGCCAATGATGAAACCCAGGTTGAACTGGCCCAGCACCTGCATGCGCTTGAAGTCGTCCTTCTTGAGCACACGCTGCAGCGCGGCCGCCGCCACCTCGTTGTCCACCTGAAGCGGCGCGTTCGCGTCCCCAACGTCGTCGTCGTCCCCTCCGGCAGAGCACGTCTTGGGCACTTTGAGGCGGTTCTGTCGCTTCCTGCGCTCCAGTTCGTCCTCGACCTCCTCCGCGAAGAACTGTTTGCGCTGCTTGCGCATCTCGCTGAGCGACCACTCGGACGACTGCACACTGTCTCGGTACATCTCGCTGCGCAGCTCCGCGTCCTTGTCGTCGCGGTATATCTTCTGCTTTTTAGGGCGTGGCTGCTGGACGATTTCGTGCACCACTGGCGACTGGGAGAGCGCGTGATGGGCTCCACCACTACCATTGCTTGAGCTGTGCTTATGGGGTGAAGCGGACGACGAGCAGCACGTAGAGTCTGCCGCATGTCTCTCTGTGCTTGTGCTTGTTGATGTGTGACGCTCAGTTCCACTGCTGCTGAC
The DNA here is from genome assembly GCA_023333845.1 of Globisporangium polare. NCBI lineage: Eukaryota > Oomycota > Peronosporomycetes > Pythiales > Pythiaceae > Globisporangium > Globisporangium polare. The sequence goes on along the minus strand of JAASFQ010000014.1, from coordinate 2,438 downwards.
AACGTTGGTTGTTGGGTGTCTTCTCTTGGGCGACAGTACTTCCACGATGACAGCACGGGCCTTCTCAGGGTTCACTGTGTGGGCAGTAGCATCAACAGAGTCAGCCACGCTCTGTGGACGCATGATGGATGTCTGGCCGAGGTAGCGCGCCTCACTCTCGCTCCTTCTTGCGTCGTGTTCGCCGGCTCTGTCCGCAGCTTCTTCTTTTTCTTCTTCTTCTTGTAGAGTTGCAGAGATGCGATCCTCGAGCTCCTTCGACGACGTCGTAGGCAACGGAGAGGCTGGCTTGGACTCTGCCTGTTCCTCTTGTTTCTCGTCTTCTTCTTCAGGTTTCTTCACTGCGCGCGCAAAGGTTGAGAGCAGCGGCTGCACTGTGAACGTCCCGCGACTGGGCTCGTAGAGTTTGTTGAGCTGGATCTTGAACGCCTCAATGACCTCAGCTTCCTGGATCGTCAAGATTCACAGTTAAGACCCAATGAGATGTATCATGTTCATAGTAAAAAGGTTGTCATGACGTACATGCTTGATGAACGTCTCGCGCTTGTCGGGCGTGACGTTCACGTCGTACTCGCCCAGCGGCAGCAAAAAGTTGAGCACGCACGCGGGCTTCTGCTTCATCTCGTACTGCCGCCACACTTCGTTCAGGGCTTTCGCCACCTTCGGGAGATCGAATGGCCGGCCGTTGATGAAGAAGAACTGACGGTCGTTGTCGCTACGGCCCGTGCCAGCGCCCACTTTCGACACGTAACCCACCACCTGGCGCTTCTTCTCCAGCTGTGACGCGCTCATGTCCTCGTCGTCTTCATCACTTTCGTCGGCCTCCTGTTTGCCTTCATTATCAACTTCCTCTTGACTGGTTGAGAGGCTGATACGGCGCTTTGCACTGGACGAGGCTGATGACAATTTCTGCTTGGCCCGAACGCGCTGACACGCCTCCGTCAGATCAATGTCCACGGTCGTTAGCGTGCGCACGAACTTGGTGCCGAAGACGCTCGCGATGTTGTCCCCCATACTCTGCTGCGCCTGCGTGGAGAGCACGACCTGGCGCGCAGCGTTCTTCCCGGCGGCGTTGTATACGCAGATCTTGACGTTCGTAGAGCTCACGGCGTACGCCTGCAGCACCTTCAGCAGCTTGCCGTAGTGTTTCTTGATGTTGCGGTGGAAGTCCTTATGGCGCACGGCTAGTGGCTGCGAATGCAGCATATGCAAAGGCGTTATGTGAGCACCTGCGCGCGATCAATATGAGGTTGGAGAGAGCGCACCTTGAAGAGCTCTTCGATGATCACAGTCGTCCCCACCGGCCGCGCTTTCTGAGTCTGCTTCGCTAACTTGCCCGAGCTATCGAACTCCAGGAACGCGCCAATTTCCTCGTCTTTCGTTCGCGTGCACACGGAGAAGCTCGACACCAGCTGGCAGATCGAGCTCAACGCTTCACCACTGCATAATGTCACGATAAACGCGCATGAGACCATCACGGTGTCAGGCATGGATTAGTTGTGTCAATCCACGCGCATTGCGTCACAATTGCAGAACCACAATCCGTACCGGAAGCCAAACGACCCGACGGTCTCGATGTCCTCGAAGCGGCTGATCTTGGACGTGTAGTGCTTGAGCGCGATCGTGTCGTAGTTGACTGGCGCGATGCCGGAGCCGTTGTCGCTCACTTCGATCGTCTCCTTGCCGAACTCCTTGAGCTTCACCTCGATGAGTGTCGCGCCGGCGTCCAGCGCGTTCTCAACCATCTCCTTCACAGCCGTCGCGAGGTCCACGACCGACTGTCCGCTGCAGATGCGCTGCACGTCGCGCTTGTCCAGCACACGCAGCGTCCGCGCGCCGCCGCCAGTTGCAGAGCTCTCCATTTTCTGTGTGTGATCTGCAATTCCAAAAGCTGTTGGCGCCATTTTGGGCGAAAACAAAACACTTTAATGTTATGACCTTTTTTGCTGACGCTATGATCTAAAACAACACTTTATCCCCGAGCACACCTCTCGAGCAGAAGCTCATTGCGGATCCCCACATTCGACTCTCACAGGCAAGTCACGACTCTTCTTCAGCGCGACTCGGCACGGAAGTGCGTGAAAGGAGCACCAAAATCGCTACTCTTATTGCACATGATGGGTGTGTGTGTGTGTGTCTGCCCGTGAGGAAGCAAAGGCGGCATGGTGCGAGTATTGCATTTGTGGTATTCTTGTGATAAATGGTGGCGGCGGTGACAGCCCGACACTTTCCAACACCGTGTCGATACCAGTTCTCTCACATGCACTACTCCTTCGTGCTGTTAATCAGCGACGCGAACATGCCGTCGGGTTTCGCCAGCAGGTTCGCGGGCGAGTCGAACTCCTGCACCTCGCCGTGGTCGAGCACGAGGATGCGGTCGCTGTCGGCGATCGTCTCGAGCCGGTGCGCGATCGTCATGGCCGTCTTGTCCTGGAAGTTCT
>JAASFQ010000139.1:0-41511 GCA_023333845.1 Globisporangium polare | reverse complement strand
GCCTCGCGGCGCTGACCAACTACACGATGCAAGTGCGCGCATCGACGTTCCTGGCCAGCGACGGCGAGCTCACAGCCCCGCTGTTGGTACAGACCTCGCCGCCAGACATCCCAGACCCGCCGCCAGTCCCGCTTATCACAAGTGTGACCGCTGGGGCCATCAGTGTGATGATGCAGGACCCGTTCAATGCCGGAGGCTCGGTCATCGAGACGTACCGCCTCTTCCTCATGGAGGACGGTGAGCTGGAGTACACGCTGGTCTACGAGGGCATCTCGCGCAACCATACGGTGTACCGCCTCAAGCACAGCACGCTCTACCAGGTGAGGTCCGAGGTGCGGAACCTGGTAGGACCCAGTGGGTCCAGTGTGGCGCGCAGCGTCACCACGGAGCAGCGGTCGCTGGTGTCCGCACCACTTAACGTGACTGTTGTAAACATCACCGGTGGTGCGATCAGGCTCGCCTGGGAGGAGCCGCTCGACATTGGTGGCAGGGACATCACCGGGTACACGATCATGATTAAGACTTCAAACCCGGCGGACAGCGACATCGTCGGCTACGACGGCAAGCGCGACAACGCGAGGGAGGGCACAGTCTACAGCCTGAGCGCGAGTCTCATGTACAACCTGTACGTGCTTGCGGTCACCGAGGTGTCCAACTGCTTCCAGCCGTCAGACTGGGCTCAAAGTGAGACTGTGAGCGTCACGACGCTGCCGCCTATGAATCCTGGGACAGCGCCTCAACTGGTACTCTCGCGCTTCACTGGCGGGATCATCGAGGTGACATGGACGGAGCCAAAAGACACCGGTGGCGTCCCGATCACGGACTACGTGCTCTACTCGGTCTCGGCGGCCGGGGAGCTTCGACCGCTGTTCACACCAAGGGCCGCGAATGTGTTCACGTACATCCACAGAGACCTCGCCGAGTCCACGACGTACTCGTACCTCGTGATCGCCAACAACTCGGTGGGCGAGAGTCCTCCGAGCGACGCGCTGACTCAGAAGACGCTGTCCGCGAGCCCACCCTCAGCACCGCTCAACGTGCAGCAGCTTGGGTACAAGACCGGTGGGGCCGTCGAAATCGGGTGGGAGCGACCTATTGACACCGGCGGGCAGCCACTCAAGGGCTACTTGATCTATCGAGATGGCGCCGTGCTCTCTGTGGACCTCAATGCCAGCACTGTAAGCTACGTTGACAAGAGCGGCTTGAGCGCGGCAAAGAGCTACGAGTACACGCTGCGCGCGTTCTCGACGAGCTCCTTGGGATCCGAGTTCAGTGCGATCTGCACAGCGACGACCACGTCAGCCACAAAGTCCCAGCGACCTTTGATCGTTGAGACTGTCGCTGCCTCGAGCTCCATCAAGGCCACGTGGGCCGCAGACCCGGACACTGGCGGCCTCCCTATCAAGCTCTTTGACGTCCAGCTACTGCTCAACTCGACCGTCGTCGCTAAAACCTTTGGTCTCATCACAGCGTTCACGTTCCGAGGTCTCGTCGCCAGCTCAACGTACACACTCTCTGTCGTGTCGTACAACGACATGGGCGCGAGTCCAACGCTGCTGGCGAACGTGACCACACCGGTAACCACTCTACCGGCAGCGCCAATAGCGCCACTCGCAGTCTCGATCTTCGGCGGGAACTTCACGATTGAGCTCACGGCTCCGGTGGACAATGGTGGTGCGAGTATTACGAGTATGACCGTGTTTGAGACGCGCCTGGGCACGCTGGCAACTCTGAAACTGAGTCCCGGGGTGGCCTCGATCCAGTACACGATCTACGGCGTCGAGCGCGAGTCCGACTACTCGGTGAGCTGTTCAGCGACGAATGTCCTCGGTGAAAGCCCCATTAGTCCAAGTACTGCGATCCGCACGGCGCCAGTGAATGCCCCTGGTATGATCCTGTCGCCACCAGTGTTCATCGTAGCCACCGGAACATCACTCACGGCCTCGTGGGGTATGCCGATCGACACTGGTGGCGATCTGAACATGGCATTCGAGCTGCGTGTACTGAACCCAGCTAACCCGACACTGGCTCCACTGATATTCCCATCGGTGACGCGTCAGGTCACAGCCACCAAGCTGGACTACAACACGCTCTACGCAGTGTCCGTACGTGCAACGAACAAGATCGGCCCGGGTCTCTACAGCCCCGCAGCGAGTCTCCGCACCCAGCCTGATGCCGCGGGCGAGTTCAACCTCGTGAACGCCTCGGCGTCCATCTACGAGAACGTGTCCACGCTCTCGCTGCTGATCCTGCGAACCAACGGCCTGAGCGGTCGCGTCGCGCTTCTCTACCAGGCCGTGCCCGTGAGTGCTTCCCCCGCGACCGTCGGCTCGGACTTTGAGCTCGCGCCAGGCCCCACGTCGGCCATAAGCACCATGTACTTTGACAACCTGCAGGTCGCGGGCAACCTCACAGTACATATCATCAACGACCCGTTGTACGAATACCCCGACGAGCAGTTCGAGATCCAACTGATCTCGGCCTCGGTCGTGGGCTCGAGTGCCGTGGCCAAGATCGGCGCCAGTAGCGTCACGCGCGTCACGATCCTCGATGACGGCGACGCCGGGTACATCGGCTTTGACAAGCCAGCGTACAACGTCTCGGAGGGCGGGCAGACCGCCGTGCTGCCTATCATCCGCGAAGGCGGCAGCAGTGGACGCGTCACGCTGACCTTCACCTTTGGTCCGGGCACCGCGACGGTCGACAAACACTACCGTCGTGTACCGGGCAACATGATCCTAGAAGACGGTGTGACGCACGCTGAACTGCGGGTGCCGATCATCAACGACCGCGTGTTCGAGTTCCCTGACGAGTTCCTCTTCATCCAAATCCAGGTCGTGAGTGGCGGCGCTATACTCCGTCAGAGCTCCACGCAGCTCACGATTCTCGATGATGGGGACGTCTCAGTCCCTGGGTATTCGTTCCCACCGCATATCCTCGCGATCACCGGTGGAGCTGTGACGCTTGCACTGGAGCTCCCCGCTCACAATGGCAGCGCGAAGGGGCTGCTCACGGGCTACACAGTGCGCCTGACAAACGCTGCGAACGTGACCACCGAGCTCAACATCCCGCCGAAGAGTTCTGTGCTGCTGGGTAACCTCACAGCGCTAACGACGTACCAGGTCTCGGTCGCCGCGTCCAACTTGATCGGCACCGGTGCGTACAGTGACCCCATGGCGTTGATGACTGGCGAAGTGTCAATTCCGGGACCCGTCACGTACGTGGAGATGCGCGAGAAGCGCGGCGGCCACGTCAGGCTCTACTGGTACGCGCCGGACGACACCGGAGGTGTGCCGATCACAAAGTACCGTGTGCACCTCGTCGACCCCACTGGTTTGCCGCAGGTCGTGGCCACCAACACGGATCCAATCCAGGAGGCGACGGTCTACGGCCTCAACGCCACGACGCCCTACAGCTTCGCGGTCCAGGCGGGGAACCTGGCGCTCGTGCCTGTGTTCGCGGGTGGATGGGGTGCTGTCAGCGCGCTGTTCAACTTCTCCACGGGCGATCCAACGATCCCCGGCCCCACGGACGTGTATGCAGACATAAGGATTACGAAGAAGCCCACGGGCGGCTCGATCCCACTGCGCTGGGACCCACCGAAGGACACGGGTGGGATCCCAATCACGGGCTATAACGTCTACGGCCGGAGTGCAACGACGCCGTTCCTACTGTTGAGGTCGGGCGAGAACAGCACGGCGCTCTCAGGCGTCGCCTCGACGCTGAAGGCGAACTCATGGTACCAGTTCTTCGTGCTGCCACGCAACAGCGTCCCACTCACGAACGTCCTGGGCAACATCTCGATCATCAGCAGTGCGAAAGTAGCCCAGACGACCTCAGACCTGTCCAAGCTGCTGTCCACGGGCGCTGTGCTCCAGATCATTGGCTCGGACGTCTTCGTCGTGGTCGGCAACATGTCCAAGGCGACGAAGAGCGTCATCCCGCTCTTCACGAACCACACGGGCACGTCGCTCACGAGCCGGAAGGCGCGCCTTGTCGGCCAAGCATTCTCGTTCGTGAACGCGAGCACACTGACCAACAACATCCCGGACACCCCGCCCGTGCCCACGCTGCTCCGAGCCACAGGAGGGCTCTTTGAGCTCGTACTCTATTCCCCAGATGACACGGGCGGCATTCAAATCTTGGACTTCAACGTGTACCTGAACGACGAGCTCCTGGACGACACAAACCTCGTCAAGGTGTCGACAACGGTGGTCTCGGGTCTCAAGCTCACCATGAACGCCTCGATTAGCGACCTCGAGCCGCTGACAGCCTACACGATCCAGGTCGTGGCCGTGAACTCGTACTCATCGTGCTTCTTCGGCCAGGTGAAGGTGAGCGACGCCGTGAACTTCACGACCACAAGTGTGTCAGCCCCGGACGCGCCCAAGATCGCCCCACTGCGCGAAACCGGCGCCGGGATCACCATGAGCATCATCGATCCGAAGGACAAAGGAGGGTACCCAATCACTCGCTACCAGCTGTACTTCCGCCCGAACAGCAGCAGTTCGAACGACTCGTGGGCGCTCGGGTACAGCGGTGCGTTGCACCAGGCCCAGGTCGCGCAGCTCAAGCCCACGACGTTCTACGTCTTCAAAGTCTCCGTGTTCAATGGGTACTTGGAATCGGCCAACTCGACCGAGTTCCTCAAGAGGACGACCCCACCGTCACCTCCGGGTCCATGCGCTGAACCTACTCTGACTTCCGCCACCGGAGGTATGCTCAACGTCTCGTGGCAGCTGCCCCTTGACGACGGAGGGGCGGCGGTCACCAAGTTCATGGTCACACTGACTGTGGACGCCGATGGCTCGGGCAGGGACGTTCGCATTGTGACGGACCTCTACTACGCGTTCTATGGCCTACAACCACAAACCGACTACCGCGTCGTGGTCCAGGCTTCGAATATCAAAGGCGCAGGGCCGGAAAGCGACCCCAAGGTGGTCACGACCACCGACGGCTCGCCTCCGGTCGGACCGATCGACGTCAGGGTCCTGCAGACCACCGGTGGTGCTGCGGTGGTCGCGTTCAATGCGCCAGTCGACCTGGGCGGTGCGAATCCAGCGGACATGGTCTACCAGGTGTTCATCGACAGGAAGTACACGCTCGCACTCAAGTACGCGGACCTCGAGGCCGCGATAATCAAGTCAGCAGCCACTACCACCGCTGCGAGTACTAGTACTAGTAGTACGCCTAGAAGACTCAGTGAGGTGCCTTCTGATGGGAATCATCGACGACTCGCGGCCTCACCATCCTTCGCTGGCGTCGTCATTGGCGGGCTCGATCCCGAGGAGCTCTACAACATCCAGCTCAAGCCGCTCAGCGGGTTTGGCCTCGGCCGATCCACTGTCCCCACACCTGTCGTGACCTCAGTGGCCACGGTGTCAAGCAAACCGCTAAACCTGGCTGCTGGGCTTGTGACCGGTGGTCTAGTGGTGATGATCTGGGATCCTCCGGCCGATACGGGTGGGACCCCACTCGATGAGTACGATCTCTACCTGTCGATCGCGTCGAATACGGGTCCATTCCTGAAGATCTGTAGTGACGTCGTGACGAAGTGTCGAGTGGACCAGCTCGCCCCCGGCACCGACTACTGGTTTTACGTGCTCGTGCGTAATGATGTGGGTGATTCTCCACCGAGCGCTACAGTTGGCGTGACCACAATAGGCATCACGCCTCCGAGTTCCCCCCAGAACGTACGCATCGTCATGGTGGCACTCGACTCGGTCGACTGCACCTGGGACGCACCCGAAGACTTTGGTGGGAATGACATTGCGAGCTACAACATTGCTGTCACGAGTCTCGATGGGACGCAGACTGTGACGGCGTCTCAGCTCATCACGATCGCGAATGTGGGCACACTGGCGCCGTCCACCACGTACTCGATCGTATTGGTTCGTCGCATCTCAATGGCTGCCTGGATATCTGGGCTACTACTATCATGGTCTCACTAACCTTGTCTCTATCATTCATTGTACCAACCTACCTTGAACCAACCAGACCGCAACCAACAATGTTGGGGATACGAGTGACCCGAGCCTCCCGGTCTACTTCACGACCTCGGCGACTGCCGATAGCTTGCCGCCGCCACGGATCGGATGCGGTACGACGATCTGAGACCTTTCGCCTGGCTTTCATGCTGAGTTGGTCGACTTACGGCGTTAATGTGTTTGCCTTGTTCCTCGTGCCAGTGTCGCGAACCTCGGTCTCGCTGCTCTGGCTCCCGTTCCGAGGCGCCACGAACTACCACGTCGAGCGTGACGGCGTCACGATCTACTCAGGTCCTCAGACAAGTACCTTTGTCGACAGGCAGGGGCTTCAACCAGGAACGCAATACGAGTACGCCATGTACGCGGACTTTAGTGGTACTCCGGGCGCTACAAGTCCCACGACCGCGGTCTTCACCCTCGACACATCCGTACCGGAGGGCGAATCGCGCTGTGCTAGTGACTCGGGGTACACCAGTGAGCTCAGCTACCAGCCCAACAGCGACAAGACCTGGCGGATTGCCCCCACGATGGCATTTGAGTTCCTGACGCTACGTGTAACTACTATGCTCTTTTACCTTGCCTTGGTGATAGTAAAGCGATGGCTGACCCTTGCCTCTTGGTTGGCTCATAATAGTTCACGAAGTTCGACCTCGAGTGCGACCACGACAAGGTGGAGATCCGCAAGCAGGCCTCGAACGACCTCGTGTGGGGCGGAGGGTGTCTGCGAGAGGGCGAATTCATCCTCCAGTCCACGGAGCCACTCGTCGTCCACTTCACGAGCGACAAGAGCGTCTCCAAGACGGGTTTCGAGCTCCAGTTCGACACCAGCACCCAGACTCGTATCAATCGAATCCCGCCACCTGGTGGTAGCGCCAGCGTGTGCTCAAAGCATGGAGGATCCCAGAACGACGGCTCGTGCGTGTGTAGCAGTGGATTCACTGGCGAGGCCTGCAGCAGTCGCGTCATCTGCTGCACTGATCCTCTAACGTGCCACGACACAGTGTGCGACCTGGATCCACAAACGCTGATCGTCGTCGCTGGCGAGCTCGGCGACGATGTACTTGGAACTGGAGAGCTCATGGACGCGAGCGAGACGGGCACGGCGACAAAGGCTGTGCGGTCGCTGTCCAAGGCCCTAAGTTTGAGTACCGACGGAGACACGATCTTCCTGTACCCAGGTCTGTACAAGGGCGCTGAGAACCGTGATGTGCAGGTCGCAGCCGAGAAGAACGTGCACATCAAGACGATGAAGGGCTCGTTCTGGACGAAACTGGACTGTGAGCTGCTCGGACGAGCGCTTGATATCTCAGCAGCGGCTTCTCTGAGTATTGACGGCCTCACGATCCAGAACTGTAGGGCAATCGACGGTGGAGCTATCCACGTAGTAGGCAGCCAGTTGGACTTGAAAGACGTGGTGCTCGTGAACGCGAGCGCAACGCAGAGTGGCGGCGCACTCTACGGCTCCGAGTCCGCGATCACGTTCACCGACACTGTTGTATCGAAATGCTCAGCTGGTACCAGCGGCGGCGGGCTGTACCTAGTCAGCTCGTCGCTTGTGCTCACGCACTCCAACATCTCGGGCTGCAGAGCTGATAATGGAGGCGCGATGGCGCTCGCGACCAGCAACATGGTGACCGGGAAGGACGCGAACCTGACGAAGAACGTGGCGATCTTGGAAGGCGGCGCGATCTCCGTGCGTATTGGGGATGCGACGCTCGACAACCTCACGCTCTCTCTCAACAACGCGAGCACGGGCGGCGCGATCGCGGTTCGCAGTGCACGCCTCAAGCTCAGCAATGCGCTGATAATGAAGAATTCCGCTGATGCGTTTGGCGGTGGGCTCACGTTCTTTGGCCAAGTGGACGCGACGCTTGTCGCCTGCTTGATCCTAAGGAATCGCGCAGTGATCATGGGAGGTGGAGTCTACTTCCAAGGCGTCGGCTCGCTGACGCTGACAGGGTTGCAGCCTTCAGGTATGAGTGTGCTGACGGCATTGATCTGAGGGGTGAGGTTGCTAACTGGGTGACCGTTCTGTTTGCTAGCTTCCTCTTCGACGGCGATCCTGAGCGGCAACACAGCGTGTGAGTGGCTTGAACTATCTCGCTTGTGATGCGCACAGCTCGTACTCCCCAGCGGCTCATTGTTGTCTTCCTTTGAACGCAGCTTCGGGTGCGGGAGTCCAGGTCGTGGACTCAACACTGTCCATCACAGGTGGGCAAATTCGAGACGGCGTTGCGGCTACTAAAGGTGCTGGCCTGGGCATCTCAGGCAGCGAAGTGACGCTTTCAAACCTCGTCGTCACTTCCAACAAAGCGTTGGCGAGTGGCGGCGGAATGGTCGTCGAGACCTCCAAGCTCAAGTGCCTGGGCGACGTCAAGATCAGCAGCAACAACGCCAGCCAAGGTGGCGGCATGTGGCTCAGCGCATCAACGTTCTCGGGCAACAAGTTTGCGAGTCTCGACTTGAATCGCGCGTCCGACAAAGGTGGTGGGCTGTATTTGCAGGCCGCGGTAACAGTCAACGACACTGTTATCACACAGAGTGGGGCAGTGAGTGGTGGTGGCGCGTACCTCTCGAATGCGGACGTGGTGTTTGGGGGCGTGACCTTCGACAACTGTTCAGCCTCGGACTCGGGGGGTGCGCTGGCTTTGGCAAACAGCAAACTCGCCACCACTGGTCTAGCGATCACAAAGGGGTCAGCAGCCAAAGGTGCCGGCGTGTACGCCTCAGCGAGCAGGATGTCCGGCCGAACTCGCATTGAGAGCTGCACTGCGAGTCAGTCAGGGGGCGGCATGTATCTCACTGATGGGGCTTCTCTATCAGGTGTTGAGATCTCAGACTGTCACGCCCAGTACGGAGGGGGTATCACTGCTTACAAGACGACACTGGACGCCAAGAGCCTCAGTGTGAAGTCCTCGACAGCGGCGGTAGGTGGCGGGGGCATGTACGCCACGAACTGTACGATCACGATGCAAGACGCGGTCTTTGACTCGCTGAGCAGCGATAACATGGGCGGGGGTCTAATGCTCGAAACCACGAGCGTCAAGCATGCGAACATGACTGTGAAGGACTCGCAGGCCACTGACGGCGGCGGCGCGTACCTCATCAGCAGCTCGCTCGTGCCTCTGAACGCCTCCTCCGACACCGGGCTTCTCTCGCAACTGACTGGCAATGAAGCGACCAACAGCGGTGGGAACGTCTTCTCGAGTCTCAAGGTCGCGCTCCAGCAGCTCAACATCTCACATGGGCAAGCTGACACGGGCGGCGGCGTCTTCTTTCACACCGCAACGGGCTCAGTCAGCAACTGTCTGATAACCCAGAACGAAGTCTTGAGTCAGGGCGGTGGAGTCCACATGAATGCCTACTCGATGGTGCTCTTCCAAGATGTCGACGTTGCGGACAACAGCGCTGACACGGGCGGTGGTGGGCTCTTGATCCAGGACTCGCAGCTCACGCATAGTAATCTCAACATCACCGAGAACGGGGCTTCGAACGGCGGCGGCATCTTCGCAACGGGTGCCGCAAGCATCCATGAAGACAACCCCAACGCTGCCAACATTCTCCCCTGTCTTATGAGCGACAACTGGGTGTACACTGACGATGGCTCGGGCGCCGCAGTTTACATAGACGCGGGGTGTGAGATGGACGCGACGGCACTCGCGGTCACAGGCGGTACAGCGAGCTACGGTGGCGGCATCTACGTCGGCGGTGGGACACTGCGACTCGCAGGCTCATCCGTGTTCCGCAACATCGCCGTCAACGACGGCGGCGGCATCTACTTGGCTCCCAACAGCACCCTCGAGCTCTCGTTCTGCGAGATCTACCGGAACTATGCGAGCCAGACGGGCGGCGGCATCATGTCCAGCGGCACGCCCAAGGGCAGTGCGCTAAACCAGGTCAAGCTGGACAACAGCTACTTGTACCTGAACCGAGCGGTGTACTACGGCGGCGGAATCGCCATCTCGCGGACGAATTTGGACGGCCAGGGCAACGAGATGACGGCGAACGCCGTGAGGAACGTCTCTGGTGGCGCCTTTGCTGCGCTCACTGAGGGCAACGTGACGATGATCAACTGGGGATTCTTCAACAACTCGATCGGCGACGGCGACGCTGTGAAAGGCGGTACACTCTCCTTCGACGGCGGCGCCATGGCAGTCATCATGAATTCGAACATCCTGAGCAACCCTACTGCTTATCTGGTCCCCGGCGGTGGACTCATCTACGTCAAGAGCCCAACCACGAGCGTGCAGTTCGTCAACTCGACGCTCTCGGACGGCCAGTCGTACTCGGGAGGGCTCATCTACTCGATCGACGCCACGATCTCGATCGACAACTGCAGTCTGCTTAACGGCTGGGCGAACGAGTTCGGTGGCAGCATCTTCGCGCAGAACACGCGCCTGACGATCCGCAATTCGCAGATGGCGGGCAACTTTGCCTACTACGACGGCGGTGGCATCTTCATGAGCACGGGCGGCTCGCTCGTGCTGGAGAACGTCAAGGTACAGGGCAACGCGTGTCAGGCGGGCGGCGGCGCGATGTACATCGCTGCAGGCGCGAATATCAAGTGCGCGTTCAGCGACACCAGGTTCTCGGAGAACAACAACCTCGGCTTGGGCTCAGCGATCTTCATCGGTCGCAGGAACACGCTCTCGCTGAAGCGCTGCACGTTCTTCAACAACGGCAACAGCGACAACCGAGGCGGTGCTCTGTACGCAATCGACGCGACGGTCGCGGTCGAAGACTCGGTCTTTGACTCCAACCACGCGAACAAGGGCGCCGCGATCGAGCTGAGCCGCAACGCCAAGCTCTCGATGAGCAACTCGGTGCTGCGCAACAACACGGCCGACGTGTGGGGAGGCGCGATCTACACATCTGTCCGCGCGACGGCACAACTGAACGACACGCTCTTCGACAGGAACAACGCGACTGAGGGCGGCGGCGTCTACAGCGTCGGCTCGTCTAGCGTCACGTTTCTCAGCGTGGAGATGCGGGGAAACGCTGCGCTGAACTTTGGCGGTGGCGTGTCGATGCGTGGAGGGTCTCGACTGAGCATCGACCAGAGCACGTTCATGCAGAACTACGGATACACGGGCGGCGCGATCTCGATCGCCGAGAGCGCGTCGCTCACGCTCACAGGCAGCAACTTCGCGGGCAATAGCGCCACGGACTTTGGCGGCGCGCTGTACGTCAACACGGACACACGGGGGAGCGACAACCTGATCCGCTGCGCGCAGTCCAGTTTCGGCGAGAACTGGGCCGTCGCTGGTTCCGACCTCTACTGGGTGTACAGCCTCAGCTTCCCGTTCTTCGAGTGTGCGAGCTCGTCGTCGTTGCTGTCATCAACGGGGAAGATCTCGGCGAGCACGAGCGCCACGGACATCTTGACGGGCTGGTGGCCATCCACTGTGACCAGCGGCGTGAGCCTGGGCATGTCGACGTATATCAACGAGTCGTTGCCCCCAACACCTGAGAGCACTCTGATACAGCAGTTGGAAGTGAACAGGGACCTCACGAGACCGAACGACACGACGCTGTGGCCGACTGTCGTGCTCCGCGACTTTTACGGCGCGATCGCGAGCTACGACAACTCGTCGCTTTGCTATGCCAAGCGCACCGACACCATAGGATACAGCAGCAACCAGTCGTTCTACTTCTCGCCGTCGAACGACATGTATGGGCGGGTGGGGTACGTCACCTTCGACGGCGCCACCATCTTCTCCGGCTCGAGGGACGAGCCGTACACGATCGGAGTCACGTGTAAGCTTCCGAAAGGCGTCGTGCGCTCGGTGGCAGTCGACATTGTCGTCGAGCGGTGCAAAACGGGCTACCAGAACGTCGACGGGTACTCGAATGCTTCTGCTGGACATGGTCATTTCGTGTAGGTGGCTAACCTTGCTTCGTGTGCTTGTGTGCGGATGGACGGCTGATTGACTCAGGATATGCGTGCCGTGCAAGAAAGGGTACTACAGGTGCGTTGGATGGCACAGTCTTCTAACGTACCTGTATGGCTGTGTCTTGGTCTAACAGTGTTCTGCTTGCACTCTCCAGTCTCGACGGCCTCGTGTGCTACCTCTGTCCGATTGGGGCGACCTGCGAGCAGCTCGATGCATCAGGGACAACTGTGGGCGTGAGCGATCCGATCCGAACCGAAGGGTTCTATCGCTTTGAGAGCCGCAGTTCGTACCTCTCGAACGAGTGCGAGAACCCGTCGACATGGGACTCCGGGGACCCGTGCCGCAATGTGGATGAGCCGGACATCAAGTATCGCCTCCAGAATTGCTCCCAGCTCCCGAACTTTGACAAGTACTGGAGCCGGAAGCGCATCTTCGCCTGTCTCTCGGGCAACGAGTACTACACCTGTGACGTACGTCTGTTGACTAACTGTCTGTCTTGTGCGCTCTTGTCCTTTCTTGTGTGGGAATACGAACTCAATCACGACTGAATCTGGGGTGTGCTCCTCTCTTTCCAATCGCATCACAGACCCAAACAGCGTGCGTGGAAGAGTCCACCGACGTCAGCACTGCAGCCGCGCTCAGCACGAACTCGACTACGCAGTGTCTCGAAGGCTATCGAGGCGTCATGTGCGCCACGTGCGTCAAGGATTTCTACAAAGTGTCCAACGGCAGATGCAAGCGTAAGTATCCATTCACATTGCAATGACTATCAAGCTCAGGTTTTTGTCAGAAGTCAGCAGCACTTACCTTCCTCCTGTTGATACCTTCAATGGCAGCGTGCTCGGACCCAAACGATGCGGCCGTGGCTCGCATGACGCAGCTCCTCTCCGCCGTACCGCTCGTGATCGTAGCGGTCGCGGTCTTCGTGGTCTTCTTCTACTTCTCGAGCGCGTCTGAGAAGGAGATCATGAAGCACGCGTACGCCGCCAAGAAGTTCCAGGTCTACAACATTTCACCTCCGACTCGAGCTTCGACGATCATCCTCGCGACAAAGTTCTTTCTGCAGCAGCGCGCGCGTCAGTTAATCACACGAATTGGCGATCGCGTTCGCAGGAGAGACAGCAAACAGCGGATGTACCTGTTCCAGATCGTGCCTCGCTCGACGCCCATGCCGACTTTCCGGGCTGAGAAGTTCAAGATCTTGCTGGGCTTCTTCCAGATCTTCGGCGGCTTCAAGAAGGTGTACGAGATCCCGTGGCCCAACGAGATGAGCAGTCTCATGGACTTCTTCTCCGTTGCAGACTTCAACCTGGTCGACACCACGGGCATCGAGTGCTTCTTCGAGAAGAACTACTTCAAGAACTACCGCCTCTCGCTCATCGTCGTGCTCTTGCTGCTCGCATTCACTGGACTGCTGCTGACTTGGGGCGTGATCCACTACCGCGTCAAGCTCTCGACACTGCCTCGCCACTGCGTGCATTGCGGGCTTCCCGTGTTCAAACTGATCAAGCGCGAGCCGCTCACAGTCAAACGGCGCTCGACGCTGCTCTTCCAGCTCAAGGTCGAGCACCAACGACGCAAGAGCCGACTCCAGAGGCGCAGCTTCTCCACGCGCATGAAGGCGAAAGTGTGGACGCAAACGGAGCTCCTCGTCGACCGAGTTCAGACTTGGTGGCGCGGCACGCGTGCTGGCAAGAGCATCCAGCGACTGGCGACATCCACGCGACTGTCAGCGTCGTCCTCGGAGCACCACCCGTCGTGCCCCACCTCGCACCACATCCAGAGCGGCGACGTGCTGAACATGGTTGTGCGAAGCAACCTGCGGCTCTGGCGGGCGCGCATCCGACTGCGTCTCAACTACCAGACGTACCAGAACAAGTGCATCAAGCTCTTCTTCTGGTGAGAAACCGATCGGTATTGTGCAGTGTGTGAGTCATACTGAGCGTGCGCCTGTGTCACCTTGTTGCCTTGCTCTTTTTCTTTGTGCTGTGCTCAGGATCCTGCTTCTGTTTTACCCGGAGCTGAGTCAGCACGTGATCGGGCTCTTTTACTGCGACGAGATCGGGAGCAAGTGGTACATGAATCGTGACAAGACCCTCTTCTGCTACGAGGGCGAGTGGCTCTACTATTTGCCGATGACGATCGGGCTCATCGGGCTCTGGGTGATCGGTACGTTCACTCTCCCGTCTGGTTACTTTACTCGCTAGGTAAACACGCCCATTCGCCTCATTCCTCAACATGTCGTCCATCTGCTTCTCCAGGTGTCCCGCTGCTCTTCTGGCTCATTCTCTTTCTCAAGCGCCGAAGCGGCGTCGACGAGAAGCTCCTTCTGATGGACGAGCCCTTGAATGCGCAGCTGAAAGCGCGCTTGGTGGCTGAAATGCGCCAAGACATCGTCAGTCGTGGGCTACACATGGACGAAGAGAAGCTGCAGACCTTCGAGAAGGACCTGCTCGCCGAGTACCTCTACAGCAAAAAGCTCAATGTAAGTGATGTGATGTAGCCTCCGTGGGTCAAGCCATGAGCGGGTATTGCGTCGGTGTAGAAGTGATGCAAGTGACCTGAATGCTTGTGTGGCTGTGTGTTTGTTTGTTGTTCGCCCCAATGCTCAGGAGCCAAACATGATCGCTCAAGTCGGGTTCATCTACTACTCCTGTGAGTTGATGCACGATTCGGGCTTGAGACTTGCGTCAGTATGGCCGAGGTTGCTGACCAGGACGATTTCTCTTGCCGCGCTTCTTGTTATGCGCAGATGATCCACAATTCTGGTGGTTCGAGGTCTGGGATCTTGGTCGCAAACTGTTCCTCAACTGCATGATCAGCTTGCTGGCGAAAGCTGGTGCAAACCGGATCATCGCTGGTCTCCTCGTCTTGTAAGACGACAGTCAGTTTTCATGCGTGAGGGAGGCTTCATTAGCAGTTGAGTCACGATAGCTCACTTCTGGATGTCTTGTCTTGTGCTTGCTCCCAGCCTCATCTACCTCTCGGTGATGCTCTTCTACCAGCCGTACAAAGTGCGATCGGACAGCGCACTCGCGGGCGTGACGCAGATCCAGCTCTTCGTCACTCTGTTCTGTAAGTCTTCGTGTACCTTCGTCCATACGCTCGATACCTCTATCTCCGTGACCATTCTCTAATGTTTCTTTGTATCGTGCAGGCGGACTGATTCTGAAGATGGGCTCGCTGTACCTGGATCCTGCCGTGGTCTCATTGCTCACAAACGTGACACTGCTCACGAACATTGCGACGCTGCTGTACGCAATCTTCAGCATCGTCTACGAGAAGATCGACGCGGTGCGGACGCTACGCCGCCGCATCCGTGATGAACACCGCAAAGCGATCCAGAAGCACGTGATCAAGCTCTGGCGGAAAGCGTACGGGTTTGCGTTTACGGAAGTGTACCTGCGGGACACGACGATGCGACCGATGCCCGTGCACGTCATCTTGGAGCTCGCACGTCGCGACAAGCTGGAGAGAGAACTCCAAGAGCTTCATGCTCAGATAGAGCTCACGTCTACTGCATTCAGTGCTCCAGCAGACGTAAGGAGCGTCAACCAAGTCGATGTGGAGCTCGAAGATTCAGTCGAGTGAGCAGCTGCGACAGATTGTTGTGTTAGTGTAAATGAGTGCTTGCTTGTGTTACATGGAAGGATCGAGTTCACCCATACTTGAAATTGCGATAGCAAATACATTGCGCATGCATACTACTGAAAGCACTCCGGCCCACTGTCGGGTGAACAAATGGAGGAATGCGCTACGTGTAGGCTACTCACTTTATCTCTTGGACTTGCTTGGCACGGTGCGCGCGACCGTCGAGACACCGTCGACGAACTTGGTGCGGAAAACGACATTCGCGTTGTTGAACATGCCTTCTTTCAGCGACACGACGATGAACTGCGAGTGCGAGAAGTGCGAGCGAATCATCTGACCGATGTTCTGCGTGTGCGAGAGGTCGAGCGCAGCGTCGACTTCGTCCAGAATATACATCGGTGCGGGCTTGAACAGAAGCAGCGACAGAATGAGCGACAGCGCGAGCAACGAGCGCTGACCACCACTGAGCTCCGTCAAACTCTCCTTCCAGACTCCGCCGAAAGCAACACGGACTTGCAAACCGTCGAGGATCGTTCCTGTTATAAAAAAATTAATCACGTACACAACGGTGAGACACTGTCACAGATAGATGAACACAGTCCATGATGATCGCAGATTGACATACCGTTGGCTGGAGGCTCGAGCTTCGCGGTGGTGCCAGGAAGCAGGGTTCCGAAAATGGAGCCGAAATCCTTCGTCACCTTCACCCACGTCGTCTCAAGCGCTTCGTTCTTCTTCGTGTCAAGCTCCTTGATCACAGACGTAATCTTCTCCTTGTCATTCTCGATGATGTGGCGCTTGTTCATCAAACCCTGGTATTCCTGCTCAGCCTTTTCGATCATGCCCATAACCTTCTTGTTGATCTTCTTGGAGAGAGCGCCCTGGGTTTCCTTGAGCTCCAGGAGTCGGCGGTTTGCGCTCGCAGGGTCTCGGCGCTGGAAGTCGTAGTCAGTGTGCTCGCGACCAAAGAACTCCTTCTCCGTCTCGATCCACGGGTGCGACTTCTCGAGCTTCTTGACAATGTGCTTGGCTTCGCTCTCCTCCTTCAGCAGACGCGTGATCTTGTGCTCTGACTTCTTGCGCTCGATCTCCAACGCGCTCTTCTGCTTCGCCAAGTCGCTTTGCTTCGCCGCGAGGTCCTTCAGCTGCTGGTCCCACAGAGTCAAGTGGCTTCGTCGCTCTTCCAATTTGTTCGAAGCCTCGGTGAATGTACGCTGAATCTCCGCCACCTTGTCTTCAAGCTTCTTCTCCTCTTTGCGCAAAGCTGCGATCTCCTTCTGAATGTTGTTCACACTCTCGTCCGCACCTTCGAGATCTTGTCCAGCGGACTCGGACTCGAGCACCAGCTCAGAGAGCGCTTGCTCGGCTACCTTCAGCTGCGCACCAAGCTGCTGCACCTCTTTCTTCGAGCTCGCAAAGCGCTCCTCAAGGACACCAATCTTCGACTGCCGAGACTGCTTCATGTTCGTAATGTCAGACTCCAGACGAGCAACCTCGCTGGTCAGTTGCGTCACGGCTGCCTTCTTGACGACCAGCATCTCCTTGCCTTCCTCGTATTGCTCCTCCGATTCAACGACGTTTCGCTCTAGCTGCGCATACGCACTGTCCGCGATGCGGTCATCAAGCAGGCGCAGTTCGTGCTCCTTCAGCTCGATTTGCTGGTTCATCTTGCGGAATCGGTCGGCATCCTTTAGAAAGCAAGTACAACGAACATAGCACATTAGACCCGGGCCACAGAGCAGAGCGGCAGGACACTGTACATACCTGCTTCATCGCGTCAAGAGTACGACACAAGTCCTGGTACTCGCGCTTCATGTCGCTCAGAGCGCGCGTGCTGCTGATCAGGTTGTGAAGCTTGAGCAGAATTGGCGTGCCGTTCGACGGAGCCGAACCGCCCTGCAGAGTTCCAGCTGGGTCGTACGAGTCTCCGTCCAGCGTCACCGTTCGGACCTTGATGTCCTTGTGGAAAGTCACGTTCTTCGCGATCTCACTGGTCTCGCAAATGATGGACGAACCGAAAGCGTACTCCATCGCAGGAAGCACCTGGTGGTCGAAGTGAATCAGCTCCATGGCTTCCCACACTTTGCCGCCGTACTGACTGGCAACCTGGTGGGCTTTCTGGATCTTGCGAGGTTCTACCGTGCGTCGCGAGATGCGATTCAGAGGGATGATCGTCACGCGGTTCATCAAGCGGCCGAACTTTAGGATGTCCTTTGCAGTCTTTTCGTTATCGACAACGATCTGGTACAGCTTGCCACCAGCCGCAATCTCCAACGCCAGCGCCGACCATTCGTGCTTGGTTTCCAGCAATTTCGCGAGCACACCCTTGACACTGTCGCGGTTGAAGTTGCGGTGCGGGTCAGTGTACTTGAAGTCCAGGCGAGACGAGAGTCCGTGCGACGCATCGTCGACCTCTCGCTCGCAGGACGCAATCTTTTGCTGCAAGACCTTCACTTCCTCGAGCAGGCGCTTCTCTTCGTTCGGGTTGAATCGGTCCGTGAGCTCGTTGATGCTGTGGCGCATGTGCTCGAGCTCACCGACCTTCTGCGCGCGCTCGCGATCCATGCTCTGGTTGTTGTTCTTCGTCTGATCGATCTGGTGGCGCTTCTGCTTGATCGTCTCTTCCAAGTGCTTGAGCTTCATGTTGATCTGCTTCACCGTGGTGTTGGTCTCCTGGAGCTCGCGCTGCTTGGACGCGAGACGCTCCGAGAGAGACTCGTCACCGTCGCCGCTCTGCTCCATACCCGCGTTCAGCGCCTGAATCTGGCGCTGGTACTCCTTCGACTCCGTCTCTTTGGCGGAATACAGGCTCTCTACTTGCACGACGTTCTGCTTGGCCTTTTCGATGTCCTTGGCAAGCTTCTTCATGCTCTGCTCCGCCTCAGTACGCTGCGCGTAAATCGTCTTCTCCGCCTTGTTCTGCGTCTCAATCGACGACTTGCAGTGCGAGAGCTTGGTCGTGAACTTGACCGTTTCCTTCTCGATCTTCTCGACGTCGTTCTTGAGCTTCTGGAACTCCTTGCCCATTTCCTTCTCGCGGCGCTTTTGCAGATTCGCGGTTTCCTCTTCCGCCTTCTCCATTTCCTCCTCTAGCTGCGCCTCCTGGTCCACGGCGTCCTGCTGCGACTGCTGCATCTTCTCCACCGTGTGCGCCGTGTTCTTGAGCGCGTCCTGCGCTTTCTGGAAGTCGAACGCGATGCAGAAGCGCTGCAGACGCTCCATCTCCGTGTTGTTCGCCGCCCACTTCAAGTAGTGCGTCTTCTCGGCGCGCAGCTTCTCGAGCGTGGGCGTGATCTCGTCCGCGAGGATCGTGTTGATCTCGTCGACCTTCTTCTCCTTCTTCATCATGGTTTTGAGCGCCGCCTGCTTCTTGTTCTCGTACATGCGCGTACCAGCAGCCTCTTCGATCATGCCGAGGATCTCGGGCGGCTTCATGTTGAGCACTTTCGTGATGCGGCCCTGCATGATGAGGAAGTGCGGGTTGTTCACGTTGAGCTGCACCGAGTGGAAGAGGTTCTGCACCTGGCTCACTTGCGCCGTGTGGCCGTTGATGAGGTACTTGTTGCGACCGCCGATCACGACCTGGCGCGCGACCGAGATCTGCTCGTACTGCTCGTAGCCCACGGGCGAGCTCTTGGTGTCCTGGTTGTTGAAGACGATCGTGACGCTGGCCTTCGTCACGCCCGCCTGGCCCTGCTTGTACACGAGCTCCTGCAGGTTGTTCGCGCGCACCTGCGAGAGGTTCGTGATGCCGAGCACGAAGCAGATCGCGTCGAGCACGTTCGACTTGCCGCTGCCGTTGAGCCCCGTGATGGCGTTGAAGCGCGGGTCGAAGCCGCTCACGACTGTGCGCGTCGCGTACGACTTGAAGCCGTCGAGGATGATCTCCTCGATGTGCATCCTTCCGTCCTGCTAGCCTCCTTGTTTGCGACGGAGATGCACGTGTGTGTGTGTGTGTGTGTGTGTGTGCGCACGGAGCGAGTGCGGGGTTGCCCTTTTGCTTCTTGAATGGGAGCGCTGTGCTTTGCTGTTGTTTTTGGCTCGTCGGTTGGTTTTAACTCTCAAATGTCAAATGTGTGGGAGTGTGTCTGCATCGCGTTGCGCATGCACAAAGAATGAAGCTTGTGGGAAAAGTTGGCGCGCAAAAGGCAAGTTCAAAAAATGGCTCGCTGTTGTGAGATAGAAAATGGAAAGCCACTCAAAAGCATCAAGAGAACAGTATAAATGCGGATATGCCATGCATAAGAAACACTTTGTGTGGCGAAATGTCTTTTTTCTTTTGAAAGTCCGCGAGCACCCAATTCCGGTAAATAGGCACCGGTATCAATGCCACTATTGTCTTGACTGTGTTGTGCGTCGAATCGAAAATTTGGGAAAGTCATGCGAGGCCTTCCTGATGGGAATGAGAACTCGTTGGACTCAGTCAAACGGCATCTCGGCAGTGTGTGCATGCGGTTAGCTGTGACCACCGCGATGCTTTTCGACTCCTACCAACCTACCGCCTTTCTCACAAGCACACCATGAGCACAAAGACCCCAACGAGACTCCGCGAAGCCCAGGACGCCGAACGAATGGCGCAGCGGAAGGCCGCTCTCGCGAAGAAGAAGTACGACTCGCTCTGGACCCACACCACAAAGGAGAGCATCGTGCACTTGGGCCGAGGGTGGAGGCGCTTCCCGACTGGTTCAAGTGTGAAGAACTGCGTGATCAGCACGCAGACGTTCTTTCCGTATGCTCTTGCCAAAGTACAAGAGCGACGCGGCATGAGAGGTGCTCAAGCGAGCCAAAGCGGAGCTCCGACGGCCCTTCGGGTCGAGTCAGCGAATCTGCCACGTCGCCGCACCGTGTTGTTTCCGCAACGCCTCGGCAGTATGCTATTGCCCCACCACATAGCAAGTGTACCTTGTCTGCGCAATCGCTGCCAGCTTCTCGGCCTCAATCAGAACGATTTTCGCTCTGATTTTAATCAGAACGACAACGAAAGTGGCCGCTCGCCATCATTCAGCCATTCGCCATGTCGGCCGAGTACGCGATGCGCATGGAAGTGCTGCGCACCAAGCGCGAAGAGCTGTACGTACGCACACCGGGACAGACAGCAGCATTTATTTGCAGAGTGTGTATGTCTCTAATCTCCACCTGCGTGCGTCTTGTGTGCAAATGCGGCAGCACCGCGCGACGCGTGGCGGTCGAGAAGAAGATCGCGCTGCGCGAAGCGACCGCCGCCGAGTTCAGCGCCGTGGCGCTGCAGAGCTACAAGCACAAGTGGAAGCGCCTGCGCACGGCCGCCGTGGCGGTGAAGGCGCGCAACGACGAGTTCATTCGCTCGCTGCACGCGACGCAGCAGAAGGCGAACGAGGCGTATCTGCAGCACAAGAACGACCTCACGTCCTCCAGCGCGCTGCTCGAGCAGGAGAAGGCGCGCTACTTCCAGAAGATCGAGGCGGTTTACCCCGCGTGGCAGGAGAAGCTGCAGCAGACGCGACTGCAGACGCTCAAGGCGCTCGAGGATAAGAAGCGCGCGGTCGAGAAGCGGCGGTTCCTGGCAAAGAAGGTAAGAAGATGAGTTGGCACGAGCCTTGAGCGTTAACGGTGAGCTTACGGGAAGAAACAAAAAACTAACTTCGTGATGTATCTGCTGTATTACAGACGTTTGAGAAAGAGCGGTCTCTCTCCGATCTCATTCGGCAAACGGTACGGATCCTTTGATGCACGCAACCATTGTGGTCCTGCAACCTTGAGTCATTGTCCGCGAGACGTATAACAATGCATCGATGGATGAATGGTGTATGCAGAGCCACGAGATCGAGTTGTCCGAGAATCTGGAGAAGAACGAGGCCTACGAGCGCGAGCTGCTGCGTCGTCAGAGCACTGTGCAGGGTGAGCATGCGTCAAGGTTGTATTGATGATGAAGGGGTGCAAGTGTTTCTGACACATAGCCATCCGTGACATTTTCTTCTACTAGCAACTCGACTGGACCACACGATTCGAGAGCATGCGATGGGAGCGAGATCGTACATGGCCCAGCAAGCCCAAGAGCATATCCGGGAGGCTGCGTACGTTGACGAGCAAGTTGCAGGTACGTTTTGGTGCAATTCACGTACGATGGCTTGATCAACACCGAGTAAAATGTCTTCTGACATGGTGGTCTGTATGCCCTAGATACACTCTTCGACACGTTTTCTCCGCGGAGGGCGCTCCAAGCGCTCAAAGAGGCGAACAGGTACACGAAGCCTTTTCTTTGACGACAAGACTGATTGTGCATTAGGAGACTGAAACATTGATGTGCTTGTGCAAAGCTCGCTTTCTTTCTCAGAGTACGAAGAGAAGCAAGCGGTCCCGCAACGCTCGATTAACATCGAGATCCCCCACGCGTCGGTCCGGTTCGAGAAGCAGGAGCCGCCACTTCAGCGCTATGCCAGAGCAGAAGCCTCTCGACCTTCGCAGCCCCACATCTCCTCGACAACGAGTCATTCCAACCAGTTTCAGCACCAGTACTCTTCCGTGTCAAATGAAGCTGGGCTCCCACCAACTGCTCACGCCGAAACAAACCGATGGGAACCGTATCGCGAGCCAGTGATTCAAGATATGCTCGCGGCCCCTGCACTCGGCGTTCCTCCTGTCGTCCCCAGCGCTACTCAGAGTCACCTCGCAGTCAGTTCAGCTAGTTCATTCGCCGTCAAGCAAGCTCCGTCTATCATCAACACCACCCAGAGCTTTGTGTGTAGCTCCGTGTCAAGCTCAGCACCAAAAGACTTTGTGCAACCGAACGCTGCCATGCAAACGTTCCCCAAGACCGATCAAATTGAAACCCTGCGAGCTGAAAGTGTGCTCATACTTGGTTTACAAAGCTACGGAGCAACACCGTCAACTCTGCAATCAGAATACGCGGCAGGTGCATCAGCGAGCGAACCCGCAAAGCCAACAAGCGACAACCAAGATCCAGATCCGCCGCGCTTCTGTCCAGAGAAGACGCCGATCTCAGCTCATGAACAACCAGTGGCGCCATGTGAAATCAAAGCTGAGCCTACTGCAAGCGAGAACAAAACGCCGAGCCTCTCCCCAGTAGCTGACGATCCAGTCTTGCAGCACGAGTCGCAGACTGAGTCGTCTTTTCAGCACGACAGCCTACCCCAGAGCTCAGTCTTTTCCAGTACCAAGAGTGTCTCAACTACAGACTCAACTGCAGATATCGAACACGAAATGATCAGCTCGATCAACGAAGTGACGGAGGTAGATGACCGCGTCGATGCTGGGAGGGAGCAACAGCTCGACAAGCAAGAACCCAGCAATATCTCCAAGATCACCTCGGTGCACGACTCGTTTGGTAGCTTCAGTGATTCCATGGCATCCGATGGAATGGTGTTCACCTCTCACGACGCATCCGGAGGCGGGTTCTCTCCACTCGAGAGCAAACAAACGGTAGATCTGACTCTCAGCATCGTGAACTCCTTCGACTCGAGCGTCTCCAACGCTGCAATGACTTCTGTGAGCCAGTCTCAAAGCGAAGCGACCGCCAAAGTCGTTTTACAACCTGAAGCTGAAACGAAGAGCGATCTGGTTACGCAGATCGCAGCGCTCAACTCTGTGGAGAGCCTGGATAGGCTGGAAGAAAGTCAGTCCGCGCTCAGTCCGGATCGCGCCTTTGGATCTTCTTCGATGGTTGAAATGAGCTCATCGCCTGGAAGGACCGATGAAGATCAGATCAAGCTCTTCAACGCGTCGGCCGACTCGTTCTCGCATTCAGTGATCGAGCTGGAATCAAATGAACAAACCCGCGACAGTCCGCTCGTAAGATCTCCAGCTGCTGCATCACGCCTCGAAGACTCCGCTGTCAAAACGAACAGTGCAACAAGACTCTCAAACTCGAAGGCTCCGTCATCCCTGCTTCAAGAACGAGCTGTCGTGCAAGAGGCACCAAAAGCGGAAGTCTCTGATGCGCAGCCAGCGGAGTCCTGGGGGAGTGAAAACTCGATAAAGAAGAAGGATGGCGCGACTTTACAAGGTAGTGAGAGTCCAGAGAAAGCTGTTCCTGCAGCCGCTGAAGAGAAGCCCGTCGCAGAGGTACGAACTTTGACTGCTGTGCTGTATGACTTCATTCACCAGTGTATTTCATTTCCTAATGCTTCGTGTATGTGAGCAGAAGAAGGTTTCTCCGATTGAGAAGCTCTCAACGGCGGACAAAGTCAAGGTTCTCGGAGCCCTGATCACGCGAATCGAAGAAGGCGCGGCAGAAGGCGACCAATTCAGCGCGTCAGTCGACGACAGTGGGTCGACTGCGGACACGAAACGGGAGCTCGTGCGGTACGTGCAGTGCAGCTCATCATTCGTTACTGGCATCGATTGTGACGTTTAATGTGTGTGTGTGTGTGCGTGTGTGTGTAGAATGGCAGCTGGCGGTCGAAAAGCGCAGATCAACTTCTTTGGCTCCGACGTTTGCTTCGAGCTCGTTCTTGATATCGCCAAGGAGCTCGGCCCAGGTGCGAAATCCTAATGCTTTCACACATGCTGCTGCTGATGCAGTAACTGTTGAGGCTCACTCTCTGTGAATGCCCAGTGCTGTTCCCTGCTCGAGCGTTTGAAGGGATCATGAACGAACAGAAGATCAAGAAGGTGCACCAGAACTCGAAAGACAAGGAGCTCGGTACGCTGGGCTGAAGATATCTGAGACGCTGTGGTACAAGCGTTCTTGGTACTGAATCTCTACTCACATTTCGTTTTCTGTGTGTGTTAGACTTGTGGAAGCTCCTGTCGGGCCACATGAAGCAGATGGTGGCTCTGAAAGCCTTCTCTGTTTCAGCGGCGGCTGAGCTATTCGGAAATGCGTTCCTCCACCACGATCCAACGAACCAGCGATCCCAGCGCAAGGTAAGTTAACCGGTCTGATAGCCTCCTGCAATCCAGAAATCACGAGGCTAATGGTCGCGATGTTGGTGTTTGGGTGCTGCTTGCAGATGAAAGAGCTGCTTTACAGCGTGTGCGGAGCAAGTGCGTCGTCCGTGAGCCCCAGAAAAGATAGCGTGGCCTCGTCGCCTTCGCCAAACAGAGGCTACCAACCACAGCGAGATGAGTACGAAGCTTCTAGTTCAGACTCTGGAAAGCAAAGTCAGCGGCAGCAGGAACAAGCTCCTCGATTTGAGGTCCCATCGCTGCTCCAAACCGCGTTCTTGCAGCACCAGAGTCCGCCAAAGGCGAAGACGTTTGGACTCGGATCTGCTGGGTATGGTTGAGTTATTTAGCTTTCATATTGCCACGTCTGAGTGTCCGAGTTGCTTGCTCATTGACTTGGCTGCTTGTGTTGTGGTCGTTTCTACTTGCTTTGCTCAGCTCGAAGAAGAAGAAGAACGACACTCTAGACGCTCTGCAGAGCATGGCGTCGTCGCCAGCGAAGCTTTCGCACAAGGTGATCTGTTT
This sequence comes from Globisporangium polare, assembly GCA_023333845.1. Classification (NCBI taxonomy): domain Eukaryota; phylum Oomycota; class Peronosporomycetes; order Pythiales; family Pythiaceae; genus Globisporangium; species Globisporangium polare. The sequence goes on along the minus strand of JAASFQ010000139.1, from coordinate 16,628 downwards.
TAGATGTGCCATAGTCGTATTCACCATGCTCACAAGAAGTTTACCTTATGCTGCAGCTGATGCGTGGAGGGAAGATGAGGGACTACTCCGAGTTCGAGGAAGAAGAGGAGGTGGATCTGCAGAACCTCATCGGGAGCAAAAGCAAAGCGGGGGCGGGCGCCACTAGCAGCGCCATGTCAGCGTCATCGTCGATGGGTGGAAGCTACAAGCCCTCGCCGTCGAGTTCAGCTTCTGCGACGCAGCGAGGACGCGCTGCTGCGAAAGAGGACAACGAGTTTGATGTCGACTTCTAGTGACGACGACGGGGGGGTTGATAGAGAGGAGAGATAACTGGCCCAGAATATCCACGACACATGTACTCAAGGTGACAATGTGCGTACTTGCACAGCTCACTCAATCGAAGGTAAAGGCGAAGTAACAGATGAACGCATTCATCGCGCATCCTAATTTCCATTTCGTGCATGGTCTTGTTCAAAGCTGACGGCTATGGCTAAATCTTGCACCGGGAGGAGATCTATGAAAGGCAAGCAGGCATGACTTGCTACAGCGCGCGTCGGTTCGGGTGCGCCGGTGGGCGGCCTCCGTTCATGCTTCCTCCCCCTAAGGCGTCTTCACTTGCACCGCTGTAGTCGTGGAAGCTGCTGCTCGTGAACGAGTCCCTTGGGACTGCACCACCGAAGCTGTCGATGCTGTTACTGCCACTCATGGACATCATTGACGACCCACCGCCAGCTCCCACGCTGCCGTTCATGCCAGTGCCACTCTGGCTGCGCTGCTTGGCCTTGGCGCCAGCTTTCAGAGTTTTGTACCACTTTTCATACTTGGCCAACTGTTCGTCCTTCGCTTTCACGGACTCGGTGAGCTGCGCGAGCTGCTGCTCCTGGAGCTCCAGCTTCTTCTCGAGCACACCATTGCGCTGCTCATACTGCGCGACGTCGCCCTGAGTTTGGTTTGCGGTTGAGGGACTAACGCTGCGTTCGCTGGTGCTGTTGCGCTGGCGCCGCCACTCTTCGAGCGCTCGCTTGATCATCACGAGCTACAGACAAATCAGTTTAGACCCACCAGCTATACGCAAACCTTCATCCAAGACCACCACCAGCACGAAGACTCACCTTCTGGTTGTAATGCACCTTGAACTTCTCCATCGACTCTTGGATCTCCTTGTTCTCGCCTTGCACATTCGCCAGCGTATCGCATTTCTATTGCGAACAGCAATTGAGCAAGGGAGTAAGTACTGCATGCCCTCACGGCGACAGATTAGAGCGCAGTCTCTCACCTTCAGCAGCTTGGTGTTCTCGGAGCTGAGCGTCTTGACCGTGTTGAGCAAGCGCACGATCTCGTACTTCTGATGGGCAACCGTCTCCTGTAAGCCCTCGATATCCGACGCGCTCTGCAACGCGCTATTGGGACCATTCCCGCTCGAGCTGTTGCGTCGATCCAGTTGCACATTTGCGACTGAAGTGCGATCAGCACCGCCATTACCGCTATTACCCTTGCCGTGTGCATGTGGATCGCTGCTGCCTCTGCTGGAAGGAGAATTGGACGACCGCTGCTGCTTGTGGAAGCGGTCGTCCATGATCCCGCGTTGCCCATACTGCTGCTCCATTAGACTGCATGGCACATAATGATATACCACAATTGAGTTGAGATGGTCACCACAAGGAGTTTATAAAGAACGGCACGAGAGATTCGTACCGCAGACGCTGGTTCCGCATTCGCGAGGCAACAGCCGCTCGCAGCGTCGATCCGCCGTCGATTGCTGTCGCGTGGACGCCCACAGACGCTCTGTATATCGCACACCGTCATAGCACATAAGCGATTAGAAACGTTGTCATTATCCAGCGCATAACATAGGAGTTTGTACTTTGTCTTGGCTGGTAAGAGGCAGAACGAGTCTCCGAGCGACGACGACAGGTGGCGCGACGACATGAGCACGTTGTTCTGCTGTTGAAATCACATACATAGTCAGCTTCACTACCCACCACCACATCCTATCAACTGACGTTTGAACAGCAATGCAATGCAGTACCTTGTCGGCCGAGCCGGCGCTCGAGAGTCCGATTTCCTGTAATTTGCGCCACAATTCCTCCATTTCCGCTGCTGCGAGGCTCAGCTGCGTCTCGGCAGCAGCGCTCGCTGCGGGGTTATGCGCGTCAGCACCTGTAGATGCAGAGCGCTTGCTGTATGTACGCGCGAATCCTCGCGTCGTCGTCGAAGCGCTGTCCGTGTCGTCATCTGGAGTCTCGTCCTTTGTCTCTCGCGACGATCTGTCCTTGCCACCACCAGCGCTATCTTTGCCCCCTGCATGCTGTAAGCCTCTACCGCCACCACCACGATTCGCGACGACCGTTTTCTCTTGCGCGGGCTGCGGCATACGCGCCTGCGCCACTTTCGCACGGTACTCGTAGTTCTCGGCGAGCAGCAGCAGCGCGTCGACCGTGCGCTTGCTCGCGACGCCGGCGGCCGCCTGCACGAACCGGTCACTCGCGAGCCGCCCCTCGCGCTCGGCGACCGCGAAGTCCTCCCGTCGCAGCGCGTCCTCTGTGCGCAGCGCGTGGAAATGCGCCTGCACGGCGGGCGACGCCGCCTCGTACTCGTCGTTCTCCACCACCTTCCACATCGCTGTCCTTCTCGTTTGTGAGCTTTCGTTATCAGGAGTGAAGGTGCTGGGAAAGAACGAAGCGACGAGAAGTGAGTTTTAGTGTGGGCTACACAATTGCACTCTCGTCACTCAAATAAGCCAATATTAGAGTGGCGCGCAGAACTGGTGGGCGGCATCCAAAACACAACAAGGTGATGGATGCCACGAGCTGCATCATCAGAGGCTTGAGCACCATCGTCCCCATTGCAACAGGACAAAGCGGTGCCCTTCAGCTCCAGACCTCTAGATCCTGCGCGTATGTACTGAGTGCAGTAGGGCAAGCAGAGATAGCGCCTCTCGTGAACGACATCCTCAGCCGCAAGCCACCCCAGTCTGCCAGTCGACCCGAAAAGCTCCAATCGAAAAAAGATCGCAAGACGGTTTATAAAATCTTGTCTTTATTCAGTTCGAAGTGTGTGTGTGTGTGTGAGTCTGACTGTGTGTGTGTCGTGCGGCGCGCTCTCGTCGTCGTGGGCGTCTCCCTTCCGCAGGACGAGCGCTCGCGTCTCCATCGCGCACCTAAAAGCAGCAGAGAGCGACGCTCCTTCTCGTCAAATCAAGAAGAAGCGGGGAAGCGCCCTCACCCCCTCTGCCTATGCCTATTTTGCTGATATGACCTATCCAAACTTTTACTAACTATTGATTCAGCAAGAGTACCTGATAGTACCCCTTGAACGGGAACAATACACCCTGCATGGAGAACGGCGAACGCTCGGAAGATTCGCCCACGGCACAAGACCGCGCCGCACGCTTTCACCACAACTGCACACCCACACCATCACCACCATCACCACTTCTTGAAGACGTCCACCTCTTGAAGACGCTTAGAAGCCGAAGAGACCGCTGAACGGGATCTCCGCCTGCTCCTTGGCGAACGTCTCAAAGTACTGGTAGATGATCGTCACGGCCAGCAGGATACCAGTGCCCGAGCCGATCGCGCCGAGCAGGTCCGCCACCATCGACAGCGCGCCGATGCACATGCCGCCGAACGCCGCCGCCGTCGGGATGTAGCGGTTCAGCACGTGCACGATCGACGAGTCGCGGTGGCCCTTCATCACCATCTGCTGGTCGCGGAGCTGCTTGGCCACGTCGCGCGCCGACGAGCCCGAGATCTCGATCCACGTCTTGGAGAAGAGCGCACACGAGCCCAGGATGAACGCCACGTAGATCACGAAGCGCAGCGGGTCGTACAGGATCTGCGCCAGGTTGCTCGGCGCCGACATGTAGTACGCGAGGCCGCCAACAGGCACGGTCTGCCCGGCGCTGCCCTCCACGTCCTGCCACACCCCAAAGAGACGCACGAGGAAGTTGCCGCTGAACTTCTTGTACAGCAGCTGCGAGATGAAGTAGAGGTTCGACACGAGCGCGGTCTGCAGGATGATCGGCATGTTGGACGTGTAGAAGAGCTTGATCGGGTACGTGCCCTGCTGGCCGCGGTACTTCTGGTACTTGACCGGCAGGTCCACGCGGAAGCCCTGGAAGTAGATCACGACCACGAACACGAACACGGTCGCGAGCAAGTTGGTCACGTTCGGCAGGTTCTGGCGGTAGAACGCCTCCTTGAGCGCGCGCAGCTTGTCCGAGCGCGTGATGAGCAGGTGGAACAGCGCGATGATCGCGCCCTCGAACTCCGTGCCGCGGCCAGTGTTGATGGTCGTCGGCGAGAACGCCTTCCACACAATGTTCTCGCAGATGTTGGTCGCGATGAAGAGCGAGATGCCCGAGCCGAGGCCGTAGCCCTTCTGGAGCATCTCGTCCAGGATGATGACCAGCACGCCGGCGAAGAGCAGCTGCAGGATGATCAGGATCGCGTTGAACGCGCCGATGTCCGAGACGTTGCCGTACATGCCCGAGACCACGTACGCCACGGCCTCGCCGAGTGTGATCAGGATACCGAACAGCTTCTGCGCGCCACTGAAGAGCGCGCGGTCTTCCTTCAGCGACTGGTCCACTTCAATCATCTTGGACCCAGCGAGCAGCTGCATCACGAGACCCGAAGTCACGATCGGCGAGATACCGAGCTCCATGAGCGTGCCGCGGTTCGACGCCAGGATCACGCGCATCCAGTAGAGCGGGTCCGACGACTTGTTCGTCTGGATGCCGTACAGCGGGATCTGGCAGCACACCAGGAAGATGAACAGCGTGATGACGGTCCAGAGGATTTTTTCACGGAACGGGATCTTGCGGTCCGGCTGCGCCACCTCGGGCAGCACGCACATGACCGGGCGGATCAAGTGGAGGAAACGCACTGCATCAAACAAGAGAAAGCGAATCACACAGTCAGCATCGTGATGCAACAGGAGAGCAGCAGATGCACAGACGGATAGAGAGAGAGAGGAAAGCAACGCACTCTTCTCTCTTCTTCTTCTCGCCGGCGGGAGCTGCGCTTGGGGGTGAAGAAATGATGAAATGATACGATCTCGCGCATGCTTCAAACGCGCCTTGGCTCGGATTTCCCCCCTCACTCGCTCGCGTTTGCCCCACACACACACACACACACACACACGCTTTTGAAGCTGGACCTCTTCGTAAAAAGTAAAAAGCGGTTCGTAAAAAAGAATCCCCTACAAAGATCAAGTGAGACCGGATATGGCCGGGGCGGAGTGTGTAATTACGCTCGCCACGTCGTTGAAAGGATACGTGTCACGACGCGAGCGCAAACACCTTTGAGAGGGTACCACGCGTGGCACTCTTTCGAAGCAGCACAAAAGAGTGACCACCACCTGTCTGCTTTGGAGAGACACAATGCGATCTCTGCCCGGTGCCGCAAATCAATGAGAAAGAAGTGCCGGATTTCGACGTCCATGGCACCGCGTCGGTCGGAAAAACAGTTTGCAATTTGATCATGACGAGCTCAAGCTCAGAACTTGCACACAGTGTCGAGAGAGGTGGCCTTCTTTACAAACCATCTCGCTGTGCAGATCGTGCTGAGCGTGGTGGATCGACTCGGTGTATTCGTTCGTCAGTGCGGAGTTGCGGCCAGCTGATCAATGAGGGAAATTGATCCGAAGCGAACCGGTCCGAGCCCACAAACGACAAGACTGACTCAGGCCACCCCTTACTTCGCCAGCTTGAAGGCATGCCAGTTCGGCGCGCTCAGAGCTCTCGCACAGTATCTCCGTCGCACTGGCGTTCTACGCATGTGCCTGCTCGCTTCTCGACATCAAACAGGCCAGCATGATCCGCGAGATCGATGCGAATCAAATCGATCGTAGGGGCCAATGATATCATGAAGGACAAGATTGAGTCTACCGCCCTTTGCCTCCACCAACTCGAAAGAGAGTATCAGATCGGCGTGCGTCCTGCCAGCGACTCCGTCGCGCTGTTGTTGCTCTCCAGTTGCACGCTCCACGAGACAGTGCAGCAGTCGTGTCGGGTCGTCGTCAGTCGCAGAGGCGAGCGCGCGCGTCTCACACGTTCAAGGGGCTCGGTGCAGTATGGAGCAAAAGCCGGGAGAGTGGGTCACTCGTTGCAGAGCGCGAGGAGCCATCGCCAGGTCTCAGAAAGCCCCGCACGCTGAAAAGGAAGCTCAGGTCCTCCTCCAGCGCTTCGGTCGCCAAAGACTCCTCGTTCCATCGGCTGACCACAGAGCGAGATAGGGAGTGCTGGTCAGCTGACGAGCAGGAGGGCAAATACTGTACGTATTCGAAAGAACCCTCCGAGCTGAACTCTGCGGAGCACCGCAATGATTTCCTGTGTGTGTGTGTGTGTGAGAGAGAGAGAGAGGTGTTGCGCGAAGCGAGTGCCTGAAGCCCAAGCGCCGCGCCTCTTGCGCGAAAGATATCGCAGCCGCAGCACTGCAGAGAGAGAGAGATCTTTGTGGCTGAGTTTGTGCTCGGCCCGCAGATCTGTGGCGCACATCTTGCTTGTGCCTCCTAACAAAAAGATCGCCTTCACAGGTCGCGTCGAGTCAGCAGCAGGCAGCTCCCGCAAGATCCGATCGCTCGGTCATTCGCGTTCGTCGACATTCGGAACGGCTGGCTGTTCAGGCGCTTCTCTCCCCAAAATACTGAAACTCTTGTTCTCAAATCGGATCTCTTTTGGGATCTGCGAGCCAAGTCGGTTTCAAAAGGAAGATCTTCGCGCCCAAAATAGTGGACATCCGAGACCGCTTGCATTGGTCGGCTCAGACGCCACGTCGCCGTCGTCCTCTCTTCCAAATGACAAACTGGCGCCGGACAATCACTCGCGAAAAACGATCAGAGCGCGCGCTTCTTGGCTCGGATTGGGCATGCGAAGGCGCGCTTGTGGAAGTGATCGACGTGCCCCACAAGAACATTTCGCTCCCAGCTGGCTGCTTGGAGCTGGGCCGGTCTTCCAATCGCCCCATACAAATCGCCATACAAAAGCCCATGCAAGGCGTGAAACACGCTCCTGTTGCGAATGGAATCTCCAAATCGGCCCAGCTGTCCGCGAGATTCAGCGGCGGTTTCCCTGCTTCATGCTGGTGCTTGGGGCTATTTGGGAGGACACGCACGAGGAGATGCAGCAGACGGAGGAGCTCCGAGGCATCATGCCGACTGGTGTCGTCGCCGCCGGCGCTTTCTGCCTTGCTTTCAGTGTGGAGCGCTGCCGTTGGCGTCAGGCTCGATCTGGCGATCCGTGTTGCGTGCTCCCAGCACGATGGGTCATCCATTACCGTCGCTCGAATTCGGCTATTGGGATTGGGAACTTCAAGGGAAGCTTTCCAAGCCTGCAGTTTCCAAAATGTGGATCTAAAGAGTGCTCGTCGCTCAGAGCGTGGACCTGGCCCAAAACATCCACCTCAACCCTGTTCATGTAGTGTGGCACACATCAAAAGACGCAGTCAAATCCCCCCACACGACCGAACTGCTCACGAAGCGGGCGACTCGCGGCGATCGCTGTTGAATACCCAGAGCGCATTGTTGCACCTCCTTGAAAACTCCTTGGTGCACGAGCGCGATGAGAACGTCGATTTCGCACTGATCCACCGCTCGCAAACGGGAGGGAGCGAGGAGGGGATTTCACACGCCAATCGACAACATTACAGCACCAAATGTCAGTACTTCGTTCAACGCACACGATAAGGAATCTCGGCTCACAAGCCTTAAGAGCTACTCCGCCTCTGACGTCGCTGGCCGTATGTGTTTGCATGCTCAACAGAAGTCAGCACTACCGCAATGTTCATGTATACCAACTAGCTGCTAGTCGTTATGCAAGCTGCAGTAGGGTTGCACGCACAATGACCTGTGGCGTGTTGGCATCTGAGGCAGACGCCAAAGAAGAGAACGAGCAGCATGTGCTCGGCACAAGATAGTAGCTACTCGCTCCTCAGTAAGTTGCAAAAGCGACACGAAAGTACCGGCACTTGATCTCTGGTGAGAAAGCTGCTGGCGATGAGTGTGCCTAGCTTCGTCGACCTCTGATCCGGCTACTGGTGTTGCGACTCGTTGGCTTCGTTCTTACGGACAGAGTCGACCTGAAATGGATTGGCAGTGAAATGGAGTGCGGATGCGGCAGTAGCCCCTGCGAGGACAGTAGAAGTAGGTGGGCGGAGATATTGTGGTCAGTGGAGTCGGCTTGACGAAGTGCTGCTTCCAACCCAGTGCGGGAAAACGTGGTTGCTCTGGAAGTGGCCAGCTTTGTGCGGTGGTGAGCTGTCGTGAAGCTGTTCTTCGTCAGCTTCAGTCCTGGTTTGGCTTCGCCTGTTGATGTGTACCACACTGAAGTCGCCGGATTCAGGTTCGTGTTTTGTGAACGGAGCTGTGTTCTGGGAGCTAAACACTCTTTAGATCCACCTTGTACGATTTACCTCGTCTGCGAAGCTATCATATCTCACTCCCCTAATCGCTCTGCGCGCATTTCTCGGACTCACCCCACATACACTTCCCAAGTCAAGTGAATTTTTGAACCCTCGTGTCGTTTGCCGACAAATGTAGTTTACCGAGCCTGTCCGACACGCAAACAAGCATCCGGAAAACTCAACGGCGACCGAGTTGGTGTCGCATCATAAAGCAATTCGCACTTGACCTGACGTGACGCCCTGCAAGCCTCGCGCCTCCCCGCCCCCGCCCTCCCTCCCCTCGCGGCCATGTCCCCCAACTTCGAGAAGGCGCTGCCGCTGCAGCCGGCCGCTCCGAACGCTGACGGCGACGACCGCGCGCTGCTGCTGCCGCTGGACGCCAAGGCGCAGCGCAAGCTCAAGCAGCAGCGCGACTTCGGCAAGCGCAGCGCCAAGGCGGACACCGGCGCGCGACCCAAGTTCAAGCAGCACGGGCACCACCACCAGAACACCGGCATGCCGCTCCACGAGCTGCGCAAGGAGCGTGACCTCTGGCTCGCCGGTCAGCAGCAGGCGTCTGCTGCCGGCGCTGGACGCAACATCCCCGAGCGACGCCGCGAGAAAGCAGCCTCCGCGGCGGCGATGAGCCGATCGGTGCCGTCTTCCGGTACGGTGTCCTGGCCGCCGGCGTCTGGAGTGTCCCGAGACGACTTTGAGGAGAACCTGCACCCGAACCTGTGGACTGGCACGGACAGCACGCTGCTGTCCTCGTCGGCGCCGAAAGAGTTGTCGTCGTACCTGAGCCGCAGCCACGAGCGTAAGCGTGAAGCCCGCCCCATGACGCTGTTCGAGAGCGCGTCGTTCTTCAACGAGTCTGGTAACTTGCTCAGTCACGACAACTTCCAGGAGCTCGGCACGTCGCCTGACATGTCGAAGCGCAAGCCCAAGCGCCGCGTGGGACGCCGAAAGAGCGAGAAGACCAAGCGCGACGGCAGCCACGACGCCTTCAACCAGGAAGAGATCGTGCTGGAGCTCATGGGGTATTTGCTGCCGCACGTCGACGTGGGCAAGGAGCTCAACCTGCTGCTGCTTACAGGGCAACCGCACGGCGGCGACGTGTTTCACTTTGAGGAAGACGACGTCGCAGCAGCGGCACTGAAGTTCAAGTCCAAGAACGCGAGTCTGGAAGTGGACCTGCTCAAGTTCCAAGCAGCACTGACCAAGATGCTGTTTGATTCGTCGAGTGACACGCGCCTGGAGTACCAGAGCCTCGAGGGCGACGAGCTGGTCGAGTCCTGCTTCTCTGAGCAGTGGATTGCCAAGACCATGCTGTCTATCGTGAAGCTCGACGTACTTGCACAGTACGACTGCTTCGCCGTGCTGCTCGTGCTCTTCCGCTCAATGCACCACCGCCGAAGTGCCATTTTGGACGCGGTCTCAGCAACAGCACTCGCGATCTACCACCACCAGGGCGTCGACGCCACGACCGGACAGTTTGCAGACGTGAAGTGCGTGAGCTTGAAAGGAATCATCGCGTTCCTCTCCACCATCCTCGGCTCACTGGAAGTCGAAGTGGCGAACGCAGTGGAAGTCGATGAGGGCGTGAACGAGTTCTGCGACCAGATCTGCCGTGCGACGAAGCTGTTGATGCGCAGCTCTCCAGGAAAGCCTCGCCGCCAGGATGAGAACAACCAGCTTGAGAAGTTCAGCGAAGACTCGGAGTCGCTGGAAGCTACGACCTACGGTGCGCTTGGCGAAGTGCTCTACCACCTCGCGACCTTCTCGCCCATGCACGGCGAGGAGATCCTGCGCTGGATGCTGCACAAGTGGCCGAAGCGCAACGTGCAGGTGCAGCTCTTCTTCGTGCGCTTCACCGGTGGGCTGCTCGCACACTTCATGATGTGTGGGCTCTACTTCCCCGAAGACGTGGTCTGGAAGGCGATCTCGCGCATCGAGGCGTGCGTCAAGTCGCCGCACTTCTTGATCGCGAAGGAAGCCTGCGGGCTCTGCGGCAACCTGCCGCTCATGGACGTGTACCTCTCGCGCGACCAGGCGCTACGCGAGAAGATCGCGTCCGCGCTCCACGAGAACGCGCGCGGTCACTGGAACGCGCGCATCCGCGAGATGTCCGACGAGTACTTTGACATGCTCCTGGACCTCGCATGAGCATCAGCAGAACCTCGTCAAGAGGTACCAATCCCACAATAGAAAAATAGTACAATAGAAAACCAGAAAAGAGGATATACCATAAACACACACACGCACGCACAGGCATCACGCGCCCGCATTCAGCGAGCAGGAGCCACCTCACGATCGCTCGTACCATGCGCTACATTCCAATAGAGACGCATCTTAAGTTATTTCACTCCTTTCTTCGCGAAGCACCGGCTCGGAAGATCGCACGCCACGCTGTTGTTTGCTGGGCAACAGCGTCTGACGACGCCGGACGCTCCCAACGGCCGGGACACAATACTGAAGGCGATGACACCTTTCGCTGCTCGTCCTCTCTGTTTGACGATTGCGATGGGGTGGCTGGGAGTCGCCGAGAGATCCCTTCCAGTTATTCTATTTGCTGTCACTATCCTGGGAACCGCTACTTCACGCCAATCAAGACAGCACGTTGCCTCAGGACTCCGCGATGGCAATGATGAGGCATGGAAGAGCAGGAAGCACGTGTGTGCAGCTGAGTCAACGGCGTCAAGTTCAACAGCCAGCCAATCCACTTCACGAGCGTCTGGGAAGCTTCGGAGGCGACTGGCGGAAACCCGTCGTGGCATCCATCGTGTGCGGCGGCAGCATTTCACATCATTGTGGGCTCGAAAAGGGTCCAGGAGAGCAGGACAGGCAACCAGTCAAATCGAAAAGCGGAGAGTCGCGGGCGACATGGAGAGAGACAAGGCCCTTCGCTCGGGCAAGAAGAGAAAGCTGAAGTTGAAGCAGTGTTGCCCCCCCCGAGGACCTCGTGCGCTTTCTGCTTTGCAGACCGTGCTGACGTTGCGTTTTTGCCGCTTGATTTCTTTTGAGCTTTCACGTTTGCCATCCCCATCATCCTCGTCTTGGCTGGTGGCTTTTGATTCAAGGCGCAGCCATTGTTCGTCACGTTTTTGTTCGGTCGATTTTTTTCTGCCTGGATATGCGGGTGGTCTTGCCATGCTGGAAGACAGGACTTTCCACCCCAAATCCAGCTGTCACTACCATGCAGCTGCTGTTGCTGCACGAAGGTCCACTATTGAAAGAGGGCTCACCCGCAGTCTATTCGATAGTGTCTCCGATCTTCGCTTTCTCTCTCTCTCTCACTCTCTCGCTCTCTCACAAGCCAAATGCCCATTTCGCCCAGGGCGGAAGGAAGCAGGGAAAGCTCGCTCGCTCTCGATCACGCCCCTCTCTCTGCGTCTGTCTGTCTGTGTGTCGTGTGTGCGTGGATCTGTCTGCCAGTGGGAGCGGATCGATCGCCGGGCCGCTCGCGCGCCAGATTAAGGGACCCACCGAGAGCCTCGTCGATGGAGCCGCCGCGCGCCGCAGTGTGGACGAGCAGCGACAAGCGCAAGCGGCGGCAACTGCCACCAGCAAAGTGCACGAGTGTCGCGCTTGCCTTCGTCTTGCTGAGCTGCTGCGCGCAGCTCTGCGATGCGCTCGTGCAGCAGGTGCAGGTGATTGCCCGTTGTAGGGAGTGGGTCAACGACACGTGCGCCTTCGCGGCGCTCGAGCCCGTCTTGTTCGCAGGCCTCGACTTGAAGCAGCAGACGCTCTGTCGCGTACGTTTGTTTGTCTTCATAACGGCGCTTTGACTTGGTACTTAATACCTGCTGTTGTGGTATGGATGGACGTGTTTTTAGGCGGAGGTGGCTGCGTCCGTGAAGCAGATCGACTGGGGGCTCGAGTCCGGGGGCCGCGGCTTCGTGAAGAGCTTCCGGATAAACAACGTGGAGCTGCTCGCCGCGCCTGTATACCCGTCGGACGCCTACGCGATCGCCAACTACCCGCACTGCGACGACATGTTCAACCTCTTCCCGCCCTACGGCAACGGCATCGTGGGCGTGAGCGGGCGCCACTCGATCGTGAGCGTCGTCACGGGCAACGTGCTCCCCGTGGCGCTCGAGGTCGCGTGGCAGGGGCCGCACGACGAGTTCCCCGTCTGCTCCATGGGCGGCATCTCGTTTGCGGGATACGCCGAGATCAATATCTACATTGAAGCCGAAGAGAAAGCAGGTGTGTAGCGATTGAATGGCTATGATACAGTGTGGATCTTGTGCTAACCGTCGGGTGAATGTATGGCTGAGTAGCCTGCCCAGGATGGAACGAGAGTGACCTCACGATGTGCTTTGGCAACGGCGAGTGCAATTGCGCCAGCAACGATCTCGTGCCGCGCTCCTGCTCCTGCCTGTACGTGCCATATTTGCGATTCTTGGTTCGTATCTATCGTTTATCTCTTCATGGCAGACCCTCACCCACCTGTCGTATTGTTTTATACGTATCTATGCGAACGAATGAACAGACCTGGATACGCCGGCCCCGACTGCCAGGACTGCTCCGGTTCCTTCTACGGTCCCGCGTGCACCAAGCAGTGCGACCCGTGCCTGAACGACGGCCACTGCGACTCGGGCGAGCAGGGCTCGGGCAAATGCGTCTGCGCGGAAGGCTTCGACCCGAACACGCGCTGCGCAACGTGCCTGCCCAACTACTTTGGTGACAAGTGTCAGAAATGTCCAGATTGCAACTTCCCGCACGGCAACTGCGAGGACGGTCTCACCGGCAGCGGCCGATGCTCGTGCGCTGTGGGCTTCGACCTGGCCAAGAACTGTATGGACTGCATGGACAGCTTCTACGGCCCAACCTGCACGCCCTGTCGCGCGTGCGACGGCGGCCAATGCAACCACGGCCTACTGGGCGACGGCGCCTGTGTGTGTCCGGAAGGTTTTGACCCCGACTCGCGCTGCCTCGAATGCGAGCCCGGCTTCTACGGCAAGACGTGCACGCAGTGTCGGTCGTGCAACAGCCACGGCCGCTGTAACGATACGGTGGTCGGCGATGGGACGTGCATCTGCGACGAAGGGTACACGCCCGACTCGCGCTGTTCGCTCTGTGACGAAGGCTGGGACTTTAACCCGACGACCATGTCGTGCCAGTGCGCACCGCAGCATTTCGGCGCGCACTGCCTCTCGTGTCCGATCTGCGCACCGCACGGCCACTGCAACGGCGGCAAAGACGGCGACGGCCGGTGCATCTGCGACGTTGGATGGTCCGACTCGAACAACTGCGTCGGCTGCATGAGCGGGTACTTTGGGGACACGTGCGTCTCGTGCCGCAAGTGCGACCGCGGCCGCTGCGATGACGGGCTCCACGGCACGGGCTTTTGCAACTGCCATCGCGGATGGAGCGCCGCGACCGACTGCTTTGACTGCGAGGACGGCTTCTTCGGGGATGAGTGCGTCGAGTGCCCGCGGGATTGCGGCCACGGCAAGTGCTCCAGCGGGCTCAACGGCACGGGTGAGTGTATCTGCAACGACGGCTGGAAGCTCGCGGGCAAGGCACCCTGCACGACGTGCTCCGAGGGGTACATCGGCCCTCACTGCGAGCTCTGCCCGGGTTTCCTCGAGTCCGAGATCCCGTGCAACGGTCACGGCCAGTGCGTGCTCGTCGACAGTCAAGTGAAGTGCAACTGCGACGTGCGCTACAGTGGCAAAGGGTGCGAGATCTACGACTTCCCCTTCGTCATGGTCACGGTGCTGGGCAGCATCGCGCTGTCCACGCTGGGTCTGTGTATGTGCACGATGCGGAAACTGGCCCGCCAGCCAAGAACCTACGGCGGCGGTGGTGGTAGTGGTGGCGCGTTCCTGAACCGCGGCGGCAGCTCAACGTTCTCGCGCTCCGAGTACATGGAGATCTCGGGCATGTCGGACCTCGAACACTTTGTCTCGAACGACTCGCGCGACTGGCTCATCCCGTTCGAGTCGCTCACGCTGCAGTGCGAAGTGGGCAATGGCACGTCCGGTCAGGTCTTCCGCAGCTTGTTCCACAGTGGAGGCGGGAGCTCCGTGGTCGCGGTCAAGCGCCTGTACAGCCCCGTGACGGGCCAGGAGTACTTCCAGAGCTTCTTCAGGCGTGAGGTGGGCATCCTCAGTCGCCTGCACCACCCGAATGTCGTGCGGTTCTACGGCGTGAGCTACTACAATCGCGTGCTGTACATCGTGACGGACTTTTGCCCCAACTCGCTCAATTTGCTGATCGAGAACCCGGCGCTGAAGGGGCCCATCGAGCAGACCTTCTTCCTCAAGATCATCAACCAGATCGTGAGCGGCATGGGCTTTCTGCACAGCCGCAACGTTGTGCATCGTGACCTCAAACCCGCGAACGTGCTCATCTCCGAGACGAATGACGTCAACATTTGTGACTTTGGCCTCTCGCGGCTCATCGACCCGGACATGACGTCCATGACTGCCGAGGTGCGTTTTGTATTGCTACTGCTATTATATGTGTATTGTGCTAATGAATTGGTTGCTCGCTGCACGCGCACAAACAGGTGGGGACGCCGAGCTACATGGCACCGGAGATGGCGACCATGGGCGGCATCCAGTGCTCGACCAAGGGCGATGTGTACTCGTTCGGCATCCTGCTCTACTCAACGTGGTCGCGCAGCAAGCCCTACGGCGACCAGGGCATGAACCCCTTCCAACTGGTACGTTCAATGTAGTGCTGGTAGAACTCTCTCTTGTAGCCACTGACGTGTTCCGATTGCTTGAACTCTATAGATGACTGCGGTTGTGAACGGCCTGCGGCCGGTGATCCCAGTCAACTGTCCGCCCGGGCTCGCGCGACTCATGCGCGCGTGCTGGGACACGAACCCGGACCTGCGGCCGTCGTTCCCAGAGATCAACCTGCTGCTCAAGGACGCGTACCTGCTGTCCGTGATCGACGAGGACGACTACTCGTACTCGGATCCACCGCCGCCGCCGTCCTCATCGTCTTCGCCCGGCCAGCGGCGCTCCAGTCGAGACGACATGCTCTTCGCGCCAGGCTCGCAGCGCAACATGAACTACGGAACGTACTACGCGCCGCAGCCACCGCCTAATCAAGACGATGAGGAGGAGGAGGAAACTAGCGAGGGTGATGGCGAGACGGACACGCTGCTGGGCCGCGACGGCGAGGATGACACTGTTGCTACCGTGGACCACACGCGGCGATGATAGATTTTATAGTATGGTAATAGAATAGGAGCGTTTTGTTGTTGCTGTGTCGTGTGTCTTGCTCGTGTTGCTGTGGACTTTGAGTCTCGTGGTTCCTTAAGACATGGCTTGGTTACCGGAAGAGCCGTCGCAGGTTGCGACCGCGCGCCAGCGGCCGGCGCGTGTAGTACTTGCGGTGCGCCTCGCGCAGGTGGCGCGGGCGGATCGGCCCCATCTCGCCGTTCTTCTCCATTATCCGACGTGCTGGCAGCACAAAAAGGTACACAGATAGAGAGAGAGAGAGAGCATGTCAATGAGATGCATGAGCGGCTTCACCGACTGCTGCTTAGAAGACCCACCTTCCGCTGTGATCTCGCCCACGAACACCTTGGTCATGCCGGCCATGACGATCGCCATCACGTTGTTCACGCTCGGCACCTTCTTGTCTGCGGCCGAGCACTCCTGGATCACCTTCGCCATACACTGCCGATACATAAATTCAGTACACGGTCATTCACACGCATCCAATCATACATAGCAACAACAAACGTACGCGCTTGATGGCGCCGCGCTCGAAGTGCGAGCGGCGAAACTGCTCGTGGCGCCGCGCCTCCTGCTCGGGCAGACTCTGCACCATGCGCAGCATCGACGCGCTGTCCGAGAGCTCGATCTTCTTGAGCGCCTGCGCCTCCGCGTCCTGCTTGCGCTTGCGCTCGTCGTCTTCTTCCTCAAATTCGTCCTCGTCCTCTTCAAAGTCGTCTTCCTCGGCCGTGCTCTCGCGCTCGTCCTCGTCCTCTTCGTCCTCGTCCACGTCGTCGTTGTAGCTCGCGCCGCCGCCGCCGCCGTGCACCGTCGAGACGTCCGAGATGCGCACTTTCTTCTTCACGCGCTTGCCCGCAGCAGCGCCACTAGAGCGAGACAACCCGCCGGCTCTCTTACCCTTTGCAGTCACTGAGGGCGCGGGCTTGGTGTCGTCGTCGAGCAGCTCCTCCTCGGTCATCTCGAGGTCCTCGTCGTCCTCCTCCTCGGTCATCTCCATCTCCTCCTCCTCCATGTCGTCTTCTTCTTCGTCCACATCATC
>JAASFQ010000138.1:0-41545 GCA_023333845.1 Globisporangium polare | reverse complement strand
GATTTGCGTGACGGGACGCATTGGGATGTGGAAGTTTGTATGGGGGAAAAAGCAAAAAGGGAAAGTGTTTGGGGGAGTCGGACCAGATGCGACCAGGCTGAATATACCGTAGTGCGTTTGCGTGGGGTCTGTTGTTCCGGCAATGCTTTGCTGGTGTCGTCATGGGACGCTGAAGAGTTGGCTCGCGGCTTGCGCGAGACTGTGATCAATAGTGCCTCCTCCACACACGCTCGACTTTTCGACGCTGCCCATCCTCCTGTCGCCAGCAGCAAACAAGTCGCGCACATGTTGACACGCTGTTCCCTTTCCACCTGCGATTTGTATGCAACACTCCAACAAAATCCGTGGAAGAAGAGCGATTGATTGATTCGGTGAACGTTCCTCGGAAAAACGGGTTGAAGTGCGTGCTCGAGAAGAGTGCTGGTGCCTACCGGGGAGTCACCAACGGAGCGTGTTGGGCGATGCTCGCTGCACACGACACCTCTCAGCAGCTCATGAGCATCTTTGCGCGGCAATAGCGAGCGGTGGCTGCTGCTGAGCACCGGGGCCTGGCGAGTCTCGTTGGAACGAGCTGCTCGTGACCTCTGTGCAAACGAGGCTGGCCTGGTGGCCAGCACGGTCGTGGACGCGCTTCTCGTTTCTGGGTTGCGGTCTTCCAAAAAGCGAGCGTTTCTGCTAGAAATCGCTTTCAATGTCGACATCCAATCCGCCTCGCTTGAGTTTCCAGACACCATCCGATGCGGTCGCTATGTCCGAGACGTCCGCTGTCCTCCGTGAGCCCCGTCCGCAGCGCCCGTGCCTCCCGTCGACCGCAACCTCGGCCGTGTGCGTCCCGCACGCGCTCCCAGAGGCACCCGTGCATGCGATCAGGAGCTTTGTGGGCCTCCCCTGCTCGCGCTACTGGACCATCGAGTTGGCCTGTGAGCGCGGCCACGTCCAGCTGCTCAAGCGCTTGGTCGCGTCAATACGTCTCCAGTTCTCCCCGCTACGCTACCGGTCCCACGTGTGCAGCTAAGCGCTGGTGCTCGCGGTCCAGTACGACAGCCATGCGCTGGAGCTCATCGAGTAATGCCTCGTAGAGACATGCCAAACGCCGCAGAGCTGACCAAAGTGGCTGCACTGGATGTGCTGGTTGAGCATTACATGAACGTCACATGGAGCTGGCCACTGGCGCGGACCGCTGCGGGTCAGTTGGGCGTGCTGCAGTGGCTCCAGCGCCACTTTTCCGCCGAAACCCAGGACTGCGACGGCATGCCCCTGAACGCGGCCACGTGGGGGTCGTCCAGTGGCTCCATGAGCATGTCTCGTCGGCGATCGATCCGGTCTTCACAGTGGCGCTGATAGAGAAGATTGACAGGAGTGCGAAGCGTCAGCGCCCCATCTGATGATTGATCTGGTAGCCGGGTGCTCCAAGTTTCGTCAGGTGGCTTGCAATCTCTCCTTATCACTCACATCTCGTCAAGTGAGCTGCTCGGTCATGTTGGAGCCATCTTGGATAAGTGTGCATGTGCATGCAGACTTGTCCGAGTGTTTGATATACCGGTCGAGGTACTGGTGCGAGTAATAGACATGAATGACCGGTACTGAGACCGGTAGGATCGAGGTGGGTGACTGGGTGCTTGCGAGTTGGTTGGTTGGCTCGACCGGGTGACTGGGTGCGTGCGAGTTGGTTGGTTCAGCGTGCGGGCGAGCGAGCGCGATGTGGCCGCGATGTGGCCGCGCCTTGCCTTGCGGCGTTTACTAGTAGATTCCCAGTCAAAGTTATAAGGCATCCTCTATAAACACCATGGCCCCACCACCACCAGCAGGCGAAGAGAAGATCGTCTTCTTGAGAACGGTCGGCGGTGAGATTGCCCCAGCTTCGGCTCTCGCTCCAAAGGTCGGTCCGCTCGGTCTCTCCCCAAAGAAGGTCGGCGAGGACATCTGCAAGGCCACGAGCGACTGGAAGGGTCTCAATGTGACCGTGAAGCTCACGATCGTGAACCGCGTGGCCACCGTGTCGCTCATCCCGTCGGCGTCGTCGCTGCTCGTGAAGGAGCTCAAGGAGCCCCCACGCGACCGCAAGAAGGTGAAGAACATCAAGCACGACGGCAACCTGTCGCTCGACCAGGTCATCAGCGTCGCCCGCATCATGCGCGAGCGCTCCATGGCGCGCACGCTCGCCGGCACGGTCAAGGAGATCCTCGGCACGGCCAACTCGCTTGGCTGCACGGTCAACGGCGAGTCGCCAACGGAGATCCAGCGCCTCATCTCGGAGGGCGAGATCGACATCCCGGAGAAGTAAGTTTTGTGCGAACGACTCCTGTACGACGACACCGACGATTGCTGAAGCTCCGACGCTCTGACACTTTGGGGAAAGAATCCGAAAATGACAACACTTTGATTGTTATTTATCCCGCGCGTGCGTCTTGAGCTGCTTGACCCGTCTCTCTCTCTCTGGTTTGCTCTGTTGTTTAGTGCGCGGCGGTCGAGGACGGTGAGTGCCATTCGCGTGTGTATCTGTACGTTTGCATTTGTGTGTGTTTGCATGTGTATGTGCGTGTGGGGAGTGAGCGTGTTGCCAGTGATCGCCAATCAATACTTTAATATACTCTGATCTAGTTGAGGACAAAGCAACCAAGATGAGGCACACGATCAACCCCCCAACGAGTGTGTCTGTGTGTGCATGTGTGTCAATTGCATTTGTCTTGGATCGCGAATGGCACCCGCCCGAGCCGCCCGAAGTGTTTCACCCAGCGATCGCCAGCCTCTAGTGTCCACAGGAGAGCCAAGGCTTCAGTCCTGTGGCCATTGTTGTCCTTTCACTCACCACTCGTTTGTGACCCATCATCAGCCTCCGTCTTCGTAGAAATTGTAGCCCAAGCACGAGTTCATCAGCTTGCAGAGAGAACAGGATTTTAAGCAGCGCGTCAATGCAAAATGTAATCATCTTCATCAGGGATCTGGACTTGTTCGTGCATCAGCATGAGTGTGCTGAATTTATCCTGAACGTCGGCTGAATGAATGGGAAAAGGCTCAGCCGAACACGATCGAGCTCGCGCCGGCGCCGTGTTGTTTCTTCTTGACGAACTTTGGCTCAAAGGTCTCTGCGCTGCGCTTGTTCGCGTCGTTCTTCGACTCGACGAACCCAGACGAGCCGCCGATCTGCACGTCGGTGATGCCCTGCGCCTGCAGGTTCGCGCGAATGGCCTCGACGTTCGTCGCGCTGATGCCGATGTCGTCCTTCACCTCCTCGATCGTCTGGCGGCCATCCGCGTGCGTGACGAGCACGCGACGGCACGTCGTGTTCGCGGACCAGCCCTCGCCGCCGCTCATGTGCCATGCGTTGCGGATCATGAGCTCGAAGTAGTCATCGTCGTCGATCGACGCGCTCACGTTCGCGTAGTAGCGGATGAACTCGTTCGGGTGCACCTTGCCGTCCTTCTCGCCACCGTCGAACGTGTCCAGGAAGTCGCGGAACACTTCGTCCTTGGTCTTCTCGCCCGAGAGCACCGCCGGGTGCTTGTCAGCGTTGTATCGCTGCTGGATGTCGTTCAGCTCGATCACGCCACTGGCGTCAGCGTCAAAGACCTTGAACGCCGCGAGCACCAACTGCTGGCGACGGTCGTTCAGTTCGCCCTGCACATTTGGCAATGCAACAAAGTTACAGTCAGTCTCACATGCCGGATGACATTCATCGAGGGGAATGAGAGCAAACGTACTCGGATAGCGACCAGGAACTCGTCAAAGTTGATGCCGCCCGAGTTGTCCGTGTCGATGAACTGGAAGAGCTCTTCGATTTCCTGCTCGCATGGCGATTGCATAACGACACCAGACGATATCAGACATGGCTTCACGCAAAGAGAGAGAGAGAGATGAGTAAATGAGGTGGACGTACCGCTTCACTCAAGTCGAGAGCGTGTTCGTGAATCGCCTTGCGGAACTCCGATGGGCTCAGCTGACGGTTGCCGTCATCGTCGATGATACGGAACTTACGACCCAAGCCCGCAATGCCACTGGAGAGCACGAGAAAAGCAAACAGTGAGTACCATATCCCCACGATCTAACACACGCACAGTGATAGCAACACCAGTACGCTTACCTAGCGCCGTGCTGGTATAGCGAGTTGCGAACCGTCTCGAGCGTTTGGATAACGCTGCGGGACGCACCGAGCAACTTGGGCGGCAGGATGTTGCCGCGGCTGATCTGCACCTGCTTCTTCACCTGCTTGCCTTCGGCGAAGTGGACAATCGGACCCACGAAGCCGCCGAGACGCACGAGCGCATCGATGTCGTCCGCAAACTCGCTGCCGTATCCGCCGCGCACCTTCACCGACGCAACGCGCGGCTCACCGATGAAAATACCCCGCACCACGGGCTTGACGTTCTTCACCCCAATGTCGATGAACGACTGCGTCAGCGTGGTCGAGAGCACGTTGAAGAGCGGGTCGCCCACGTTCAAGAAGCCAAACACGAGCACGCCGTCAAAGCCGCTCGAGTGCGTCAGCTTGTTCGCGGCGTACGGGAGCTCGTCGAGGGTCGAGACCGTGAACGTCTGCGCGGTCACGTGCGGGTTCTGCTGCAGCTTCTCCAGCGCATTATGGGTCATCACGTCGACGATCTCCGCGTCCACCTTGGTCTTCAGCAGCGCGATGCGCACCGATCCCGTCGCATGCTGGACAGGCGCAGCAACGGCTGCAGCAGTAGGCGGCGCCGCGACAGCGACTGGGGCGGGAGGCGGAGCGACGGCTTGTGCGTTGGCATCGACGCCGCGCTTGCCGCCGCGATTCTGCTGCTGGTGCGTCGAGTCGTCCCCGAAGCTCCAGTTGGAACCGCCGCCTGGCGGTGCGTGCACGCGCGTCGTGGGGCGCTTGAGCTCGCCGAAGTCCGCACTCGTGAGCGTCGACATCTCTCTTCGCTTTCTTGCCTGCTTGTTGCTCAAGCAAAATGAAGGGGGTCAGTCGTGCTTGTTTTGGTGCAATATCTTGGCTGAAGTAGCATGCTGGAATGGGTTAACGTTACTTCACAACTGCAACCAGACCAACATTCTGCACTCGCACATGAACGCGCCAGCAACAGCAAGACATGGTGATGAAGAGGGCATTGGACTCTTCGGCACCCAAGAGACGCAACTCGGCTGTGTCGCTACTCATTAATGGCTTAGCTGGACATGCAGTCGAGTCTGTTTGCCTGTCAAACTACGCGACCTCAGCGCGCTCATACGCAAACACGCACGGTCGCTTCAGTTAAGGGCTTTGGCAGCGCTTCGCACATTGGCAGCATCCCCGTCCATGTGCTCCCTTAGTTGCCGAGACGAATGAGTGCGTCGATGTCCTCGGCAAACTCAGCGCCGTAGCCGCCCTTCGCCTTCACGGACGCCACGCGCGGCTCGCCGATGAAGATGCCGCGGATCACCGGCTTCTCGTTCTTCACGCTGATGTCGATGAACGACTTGGTCAGCGACGACGCCAGCACGTTGAAGAGCGGGTTCGACGCGTTGAGGAAGCCCACCGCGATCACCGCGTGGAAGCCACCAAACTGCGTGAGCTTGTTCGCCGCGTACGGGAGGTCGTCCAGGTTGGACACCGTGAACGTCTCCGAGCTCACGTGCGCGTCCTGCTGCAGCTTCTCCCACGCGTTCTGCACAATGAGGTCGACGATCTCCGCGTCTGCCTTGGTCTTCACGATCGCCACGCGGAGAGAGCCCGCGGGGTGCGACACCGACGCTGCCGGGGTGGCAACAGCAGCAACTGCAGCTGGAGTTGGCGCGGGGGCGTCCATGTTGACGTCTGCGGCGGCAGGTTGCGGGGCATTGCCGAAGTTGCGCTTGCCGCGCTGCGGCGGCGCTGGCTCATCGCCGCCAAAGCTCCAGCTGGAGCCGCCACCTGGCGGGGCGTGCACGCGCGTGGTCGGACGCTTGAGCTCGCCGAAGTCTGCGCTCGTGAGGGTCGACATCTTCTCCGTTGCTTTGCTTGGATTTCCTTTCTCAAAATGCGGGATGCACTTTTTGGCGGCAAAATGTTACTTTTGAGGCAAAGGTGATGTGGCTCAACTGTGTGCGATAGCCAATACAAAGTACGATGCTGCGTCACGGGATTGCGTCACTTCGAAACGGCACGACTTGCGAGATTCAAAATGTTGCGCGAAGGGGCCGAAAAGCGCGCACAAAACAGCTCGCTTCCGCGTGCGCACGCAGCTCCTTTAGTTTCGAGATTCGAAAAGGAGACTTCGTGTTGCGCGAAGGTGTCGCACCGACGAAAAACGTTCGGTTCGATACAAGTCTCATGGACACGCGTCCCCCTTATCCCGCATCCGTCTCCAGGTTGCCTCCAAATGCAGCACTTGGTTGCAAAATTGCGACTTTCGTCCCGCTCAGCAGCACCAACGCGTCACCTTCGCAACACAAAAACACTCGCATCTGGGTTTGCTGTTGTGAGCTGTGGACAAACACAAAGCAAAACAGGCAGTCGCGGAATCGATCGATCGGGCGAGAAGACAGTCGCCAGCAAGCAGTCCAACGCGTCAGTCAGCGCTTCCGGTCGCTCCTTCGTGTGCCGGCACCTCCTCTACGAGCACGCGTCTGTCCGGTAAGCCAGTGCGAGGTCACTCTCCAAGTTGCGCTGCTTGATCGCGACTTGAAGCGAGCGACTCGAGCGACGCATTAATTCCCCCCCACGTGTCACCATTTCGCTGCGCAACAGAAAACCCACCGTGTCAGCGAGCATGGGCACGACGAGCGTCACGATCTCTTCCTCCACGAGCACGACGACCTCTTCTTCATCGACGATGTCGAGTCCACACAGCGGCGCGTTCAGTTCGACGGTCAAGGCGGATACGGATGGCGCGAATGAAGCGTCGGCGCTCATGACGGTCGACGACGAGAAGAGAGCGCTGATGGAGGACGAAGAACACGATGGCGATGGAGAAGAGGAAGACGCTGAGCCGCTTGAACTGGACGACAGAACGAAGCGCTGGGGATACGCCGTGGCAGCGCTGATGGTGTTCATCACATTCTACAGCATCCCGCATGGCGCGTCCGGCAAGAGCGCGCATTACGTGTGGTGGTGCGGCTGGCTCACGGCCATCGCGACAGGACTCGGCGCAGTGCCGTTCTACTGGCTCCAGGACATCAACAAGTACTGGCTGGGCATCTGCAACGGTCTCGCCGGCGGCATGATGCTCGCTGCGACTGGCTGCCTGTTCTACGAAGCGTGGCACATCCCGCAGTACGTCGACTACGGCGTGTCGATCACGTACCGACTGCTCCTCGGCGTCTTCCTCGGCGTGCTCTTCATCAAGTTCACGAAAGTGTACCTGGAGGACTACGAAGACGTCAAAGTGTGCGGCCTCAAGGGCCTTGATGCACGCAAGGCGCTGCTGATCATGGCGGTGATGACGTTGCACTCGATTTCCGAAGGCGTAAGTTCATTATGCTGTTTGTGGTTATCACTCTGTGGGTTGTGGACACGGATGCTGACGTATTCTGCTCTTGCGCGCGTGTGTGTGTCCGTTTACAGATCGGCGTCGGTGTGTCGTTCGGTGGCGAGGGTGGCATTCGTCGCGGCCACATCGTGACGATGACGATGGCGATCCACAACATCCCCGAAGGCGTGGCGATCAGTCTGGCGCTCGTGCCGCGCGGCCTGAGCGTCTTCTTCGCGGTGCTCTGGTGCATCCTGTCGAGCATCCCGCAGCCGATCTTCGCCGTGCCATCGTTCATGTTTGTCGAACAGGTGCGTTCCCTGCTTTAGTTTTGAGTTCCTGATCCGATTGTATTGGGGCAAGCGTCTCAACTGTGATATGCGTGTTGTTGCTCTCCAATCAGTTTCTCCCGATCCTCCCAGCCGGTCTGGGCTTTGCTGGCGGCGCGATGGCGTACGTTGCCCTCCAGGAGCTGCTGCCGGAGTCTCTCGAAGACACCAAGTCTCTGCCGACGACCGTCTCGGCGACGTCGCTGGCATTCATGGTCTTCCTCACCATCCAGGTCGTGCTGAGCGGCACGTTCTAAACGGTCAAGAGGCAGATCCGACTGCAGAACTCCCCTCTCGTCTGTTTATTTTGACACATGCTTTTGCAAAGGCAAAAGCCCTCAAGCGCATGAGTCGAAGAAGGAAGGACGAAGATGAGGGCGTTGGTGTGTGCATTACAAAGGTATGAGTGTGATCGGTTAGAAACTAAATCCGCATTAATTATATTGACTCTCTCCGAATCACAAATCACCCAACATTCCCGACACGTCGAGTTTTGTGCAAGAAAAAGCGCTTGCAGCGAATTGCTTGCAGCGTGCGGACAGCAAGCGACCTCAAGAGGCGCGTAGGTGGCGGCGCTTCGCGGCCATGCTTTTTGCACGCGAAGCGACACCTTCGCGTCTCTTCAGACGTCGAGAAAGATCCGCAAGGCGCCGGGCATCTCGGAAGGTGTCATTTGCGAATTCGCTCGACAGGTTCAAGGTCAAGACAGACTCTTCGGATCAGCTGCGCAGAGGTGGAATCAAACATGGTGAAGGTGCTCGTGCTCGCGACGCTCAGCGTCTTCCTCTCCTGTGTCGCTGCCGGCGGCGCGAACCCGTCGACTCGCAACCTGCGTTCGATGGCGGTAGCTGAAGCACAGAATCACGAGGCGGCCGCCGCCGCCGGTGCGTGGGCGAAGCAGCTCGGCAACGCCATGGAGAGCAAGCTCCGCCCGAAGAACGATGGCACAAGTACCACCACTGGCATGGAGGCACGCGTCGAGGCGATGAACGCGCCGCACCGCACCATGCCGAGCGTGGTCATGGAGGCGCGCAGGTCGAAGAAGCACAACAAAGCGGACACGAAGAAGGCGGACTCACCGAGGAAGAAGACGAACAGCATGATGGAAGCGCGCAACGCGCACATGAAGAACCTCAAGGCCGCCCCCGCCGAGCAGCGCGCCAAGCTCGAGGCGCTGGTCATGGAGGCGCGCAACAAGAAGGGCAAGCACAGCGGGAAGAGCACGGAGAAGAACTCCAAGCACAAGGGCAAGAAGCACGACAGCATGGAGGCGCAGGGGGCGATTCACTACATCCCCTTCTCAGTGGCGACGGGCAAGCCCAACATGACCCCGTAATGGAACCAGCCCGTCGCGTCCGAGAGCTGGGGCTTCTTTTGGAGTGCCGGTACGCCAAGTAAGCTCAAGGAGAGGGAACTTGTATCAGGCGGACATCTTGAAAGTAGGTTGTGTCGACTTTGTTTCAACAACAGAAAGAAATAGGGGATATAAAACTTCATGACCATCTCTATGGTCGATGCTCTCTCTAAACCACGACAGCTTCGCCGTCTTGATCGTCAGCCTTGCTGGTGTTGTTCGTGCTGGTGCTGTTCTCGCCATCATCGTCCTCAGCGGCTTCCAGATACAGGTCGCTGCCGTCTTTCGGCGCGCTGTTGGCGCGCTGTTGGTTGTGCGCTTCAAGGTACGCCTCGCTGCCCATCTGTTTGATCACAAACAGCTCGAGATTGTCAGCAAAATAGTATCCTAGCATGAGTATCAAC
The DNA here is from genome assembly GCA_023333845.1 of Globisporangium polare. NCBI lineage: Eukaryota > Oomycota > Peronosporomycetes > Pythiales > Pythiaceae > Globisporangium > Globisporangium polare. The sequence goes on along the minus strand of JAASFQ010000138.1, from coordinate 32,058 downwards.
AATGGCGTGACGATTTTCGTTGGTACCTCCAGCAGGCGAGAGACCGTGCGGTCGAAGGCGAACACTTCGTCCACGTGGGACTTGGAGGCGCCGTCCAGCTGGTAGAGGTCGATCGCAGAGGCGCCAGCCAGGCAATGGAGCTGTTCATCATCCATAGAAGGACACACATTCACACATTAGCTTCGATGCTCACAATTCTCAAAGAAAGCTTTCTGAAGAAAGCAGCACGCACCCGAACGCCCTTGTCGTACATGCAGTCCACGAACGTGATGAAGCGTCGCATCTAAATTAAAAGGAAATAAAACAAGATTTGAATGGCCAATGTTCCCAGGAATTCCAATGAATGAATCATACTTGGTTGATCATTTCGAGCTTGAGGATCGGAATATCGCGCACGAAGATGACGGAGAAGGACTCGGCGATGGCGATGTAGTCCGCGGCGCCCAATGGCTTCCCGCACAGGTCGTCGAAGGAAAACTGGCACACGCCAGCCTCGACGGCGGCCAGCGGCACGCGCACGCGGCGGCCCTGGGTCGACAGGTGCGTCTCCACGGGCTCCTCTCCCTAGTTGATGGATAGATAGATAGATGTATGTGCAATATTGTGAGTCAGTCCACTGGGGCTTGAATATTGGATGAGTAGATGGATGGACTCACCTGACACTGGTTGTCAAACTCGTAGTCGAAGCTCGCGCGCGCCTCGGGCGTCAGTGGGAAGTTGTACACGTTGTGCGCATGGTGCGCTCCCTGTTTGGTGGACAGCAAGGCGGGTCTTTCAGTACAAGAAGGCAGGCGACCAGCAAACATGGTGATGATGCTAAGGATGAGCACCTTGACGGCGCGGTAGTCCGTCTCGGACTCGACGAGCGAGACCACGTCGCACTTTTCACCGAGCAGGTCGATGAACGGCAAAAAGAGGTCGCGCTGCAGGCCGTTCTTGTAGAGCTCCTGCTCATAGGGTCAGCATAAGAGAGCTAACAGTCAGTGTCTTGCCAGCTCGACATTGGACGGCAAGGTGTGATCATGAGAGACGTACCGATGGCGGACGGTTCGAGGTCGCGACCATGACGAAGTCGCGCTCGAGCAGCGCCGAGAACAAGCGGCGCAGGATGAGCGCGTCGGCGACGTCCGTGACCTGGAACTCGTCGAAGCAGAGCAGCCAGCTGTTGCGCAGCAGGTCGTCGGCGATGAACGGGATCGGGTCCTCGCGCCGGCCCTCCACACGCAGCTGGTGCATCTTCTTGTGGATGTCGAGCATGAACTTGTGAAAGTGCACGCGCATCTTCTTCTCGATCGGCACGGCATCGAAGAACATGTCCATCACGAACGTCTGCAACAGGGCAGGCAAGGTTAACAACGGTCGCTACAACAGCGAATCCCCCCAGATAGCACAGCGAGCGCACCTTGCCGCAGCCGACACCGCCGTGAATGTACAGACCCTTGGGCGTCGTCGCTGTCTCGTGAGAATCAGTCGCCGCATCCGAAATCAAGTCGGAGCCTGTGAGTCGCTGCCACCAGGACGAGTGTGCTGCTTTCGCGGCGTTTCTCGTTGGACCGCCGTACTGCGCGAGCTGGTCGTAGAGCAGGTCGAAGTGGCGCACCGCGCGCACCTGCACGGGGTCGTACGTGATCTTGCCCTCGTCCACCAGCGAGCGGTACCGCTGGAACACCACGTTCGAAGATGAAGAAGACGACGGCGACGAGGAGCTCAATGCGGCAATCTGCTGGAAGGCGCTGCGGGGCTGCGTCTGCCACGGCGCACGCGCCAGGCGGCGCATGGGCTGGCGGTGCATCTGCGCTATCGATCGCTGGCCACGTTCTGCTGTGGGACTCACGCGACGGAGTACGCGAGCAAAAGGCGATGGCGCTGCTGCTCGTCTTCGCGCGCTCGTGGTTGCGTATCGGGTTTGCCGAACTTCATCATCATGGAGAAACCCGATATGCACAACTATAACCCGGTATGCAGCAGCATCGCGGCCAGGCGGACGCGTGCGATTGGCCAGTGCCGGCTGCAAATGCTTGGAAAGTCGCCGTCTGATTGGCAGAAACAGCTGAGTACGCGCAGAATACCCAAAACAAACATGGCTGTCAAAACGACTTGATTTCAGTATGTACGCAAGCGAATCCGTACGTTTGTTCCACCCATCTCGGAAACATACAACCCGGAAAACCCGGTTCCCGTTTGCGAGCCATTCAAACAGGGAACCCTACCCGCTTTCCGACGCGCCGTATGAACCCAGCTTTTCGCGACTCGCACGAGCTGGCTGTGGGTTGTTTTCGGATTGTGGGTGCTTCTCGCTGCAGTCTGAGAAACCCTGGGTTTCCGGCTTCGTCGAGAACGCATTTGAGGAACAGACACGATTCCAACTCCGTTGGCGCGCGTTCGTATGTATGTGTGTCTTTACATCTTGCGCGTATCACCTGGGCCGTGCGCACAGGAACGCGGGGGTCGTAAGCAACATGGCCGTCCGCCCTGTGCAAGGTGCCGATATCAAAGGAGCAAGTAGTGCGGCACCGTTCACCTCGGCTGCGATGGCGCCTTCTCTGTTAAATGGGCGTGCACGGCAGGCGAGCTGCCATCAGTCGATATGGCTGGCCAACTGGGCTCGGATCGAGCGCTCTCTTCGTCGCCTCTCTCTCTTTCTCGAAGGGCGAGCTGTGGGGATCAACACATTTTGAGTTTAAGTCGGAGCCGTTCTTGGTGAACGAAGAAGGCGAGGAAGAATCACACCCCAGCAACATCAAAAGCCCGCTGTCGTGATCCCAGCTGCGTGGACATGATCGCCAGTTGAGACCTGCAGCCCGTCTGTTGCTACGCTCGAGAGAGAGTGAGAAATACGAAGAGCTCAATGCGCCGTCTGGGTCAGGTTGAGCACGCTCTTCGCTCCGCATTGCCCTTCAGAGAGCGAGCGCCATTGTGCGAAAGACCCACGCCGCAGCCGAGACGATGGAAAGCGAAATGGGCATGTCAACGCCCCGTAGCTGCTGCTGCTGCACTCACATTACTACATCCAACGTCAATATTTTCAGCCATTAGCTTTCATTAATTACTACTTCACCACTTCATAATGGAAAAACACACTTGCGCTCCATCGAGCATCATCGCGTGGGCTGGTGCAGATTCCGGATCAGTGCGCAGACTATTATCACAGCAACATGTAGGATTAGCTCTTGATAAACTACCGCCATGAGTCAATAACCCGGTGAACAAACAATAATTAAAAGGCGTACCGTTCCGCAGCATCGTGACGCAGTCCTTGATCGCGACGATGTTCTTGGCCGAGTACGGACCCTTCTTGTACACGACGATGAGCGTCTCGTTGTGCTGCACGACGCTCACCTGTATGCACGTGTTCCTGCTGCTCTGGATCGTCATCGAGTTCACGTTCACGCCCGAGTACGACACTGTCCCAAGGCACACAACATCACGCGAGCAGCTCATTAGCCTTACTGAATACCATGCACGCCATAGACTTGATTGAGATTGATAGAAAACGCCACGTACTTGCGTCGCAGGAGCTGTTGACGAGCGACTGGAGGTTCGCGAGCACGCCGATCTGGTCGACGTCCACCGTGGCGTAGGTGACCGTGTCTTCCGTCACATAAATAGCTTTCAGAATGCCGCGCTGCTGTTGCACTACGAGTCATACACACATATGGTCAGCCTCTTGCGAGCTTTTGGACACCACACACAAACCACACGCACGTTTTCTCAGTATGGGCTTGATGGCGTCGCGGATGACGCTCGGTATCCGGTAGTGGAACCGGTGGAAGTCGCGCAGGTTGTGCCCCACTTGGCCCAGCTCCGCGCCGTACTCGATGATGAACGCGTCGAGGATCTCCTTGGCGATGAGCGACGAGAAGCCGGGCTTCAGGGTCGTGTCGTGGAACATCGCGCAGAACACCTTGTGCGCCTCATTCGTCACCACGGTCACCGACACTATAAGCGCACACACAATTATACCCAGAAGCAAAGGATTCAATCAGCACATGGTACCAAGAAAGCACGGAAGCGCTCAACTGCAACACACGGTCGTACCGTTCGAGAGCTCGATGTGCGACACCGGCGCGCCGGTCGTCTTCGCCGAGAACTCGAGCATCGCGGTCACGAGCGACCCGACCAGTCGCGGCTGCACACGCATTCAGAGGCAGACGTGGAGAAGCGGACACACGCGCACGATGCATCCCATAGACAGACATATACGGAAGAAGAAGAATCTCGTTACTAGAACCCATCGGACACATGGCAGCCAGCGAGAGAGGCCGCTGCCTCGCGCGCTTCCAGAGAAAGAGTCGCTTACCTGCGCGACGCCGTTGACGTACTCCTTGGAGAAGAGCACGATGCCGCTGGACGCCATGATGAGCACGTTGCGCAGCATGACGGAGCGTCTTCGTGAGCGGCGTGCAAGCGGGGGTTAAGATGGAGCTCTTCGCTTCCGCCTTTTGCTGAACACAAACACACACGATGCGCTTTTGGTGTCGTTCAAGGAGAAGAGGCGTCTGCTTGTGACTCCCCGGTTGCTCGTGCGCGCTCGTTCCTTTTTTGCGGTGCTCTACCTTCAGTACACGCGATGCAATCCGGACGAATTGCAGAGGTACTTGTGCTCGATGTACTGATATGCGCGAAGCTGTGACTGAAATTTTCGATATCCCCAGCCCTGATCAGTATACGCGACCACTAGTGCATGTGTATACCACCACTGCACTTTCACTCTCTACAGAGGTTTATCTCGCCTTCTAAAGAGGATCTACATCGCTTTTTGAAGGGGATCCGCCGGCATCCGGTTAACAGAGGCTCGAGCGTGATTTTGGCCCTCTCTCCTTTTCGGACTGCTTGCGTCCAAACTCGCAAGCAAAAGAGTCCGACGTCCTTGACGAGAAAATGGCCGGTTCCCCTTCCGCTGTCAAAACCATTGGACTGTAACCCATCCAAACTCGCAAGTCGAGCAGTCCTGTGTTTGCTGTTGCCGCTCGTTTCCAAGGTTGGAAAATGTCAGCAGTATTTTCTCGACTTGCAGTCTATTTCATAAACTCAAGAAAGAAGAATGTGTGGCTTCTCTTTCATATCGCTGCCGATTATTTGTGAAGCGAGGTTCGGGAATGACCAAATCGTGACAATGTGGTCATCTCTCTCTCTCTCTCTCTCTCTCTCTCTCTGCGTGAAAAGCAAACGCGCCAAAACCAAACCGAGCGCGACGAGAAGGCGGGCAATCTGACTTTGTCGCCAGCATGCGCCGCACGCGCGAGCAGACGCGCCTGAGCAGGCTGGAGGAGGCGCCAGCTACGGTCACCGACATCGCCAGAGCGTCCTCCGTGGTGCCTGGCAAGGCGGTCAAGAGAGAGCTGAGGGCCACAGCGGCAGTCATGAAGAAAGAAGAACCGGTCGTGGCGGTGGAGAAGAAGAAGCCGCTCAAGGTCAAGACGGAGTCCGATGCGAAGGCGAAAGCTGCTGCTAAGACTGCGACCACAGTGAAGAGCGAGTCGAAGGAGATGGCCGAGTACGAGCGCAAGCGGCTCGAGAACATTCAGCGCAACCTCGAGTTCATGAGGTCCATGGGCGTGTCCACGGTGCGCGTGTGCTCTCGCTTGCTATCTATGGGTTCGCTTTTGCTGTTGTGGGTTGATAATCATTGACGCCCGTCTCTGCATTGCCTACAACTTGATAGGCCAAGATCGCAGCGCGTACGTCGGTCGGCGCGAAGGCGACGGCGGCACCGAAGGGCCTCCAGGCGAAGCGCAAGCCTGCCGAGCCGCAGCTGCCGACGCGCAAGTCGCGGCGCATCGAGGGCAAGCAGTCAGACAACCTGGCGCTGGGCGACGTATACAGCTCTGCGACGGACTACGTCATCACGGACGGTCAGCAGCGCGCTGCTGCTGCTCGTGAGGCTGAGGACCGGCGGTGGCGACTGGACCCGACACTCGCTGCTCAAGCGGTTAACCTGTCTGGGGACAAGGGCAAATTGCTGCTCAGCAGCATCATTGGCGACCACGACGAGCGCGAGAGCGAGCTGAAGGTCGACGCCACTGGGATCGACACCGTGGACTACGCGCTCAGCAGCGAGGACATCGTGAAGGCGACCGAAGAGCGCATCTACTCGATGGCGTTCCACCCGCGCACGGACAAACTGGTGGTGGCGGCGGGCGACAAGCGCGGCAACCTCTCACTCTGGTCGGCTGACGAACCAACTGACGAGGAGAATGTCGTGGCCATGTACCGCCCGCACACGAGTCCCGTGACGCAGCTGCACTTCTCCCCACAGGACTCGACGAAGCTTCTCTCGTCCAGCTTCGACGGCAGCATCCGCGAGTTTGACATGCGCGCGGCGACGTTCTCGGAGCTCTTCGGCACCAGCGACAACGTCGGCATCACGTCCATGGCGCTCAACGCCGAGCACCCGAACACGTACCTCGTGAGCTGCGAGGACGGTTTCATCTGGTCGGTGGACTCGCGCCAGGCTACTGATAAACAATCGCAGTTCCTGCTGCATGAGAAGAAGGTCAACACGGTGCACCAGCACCCGCTCTTCCCGTTCTGCATCGCGACGGCCTCGCTGGACCGCACCGTGTGCCTGTGGGACATGCGCAAGCTCAAGAAGGCAGACAACGTCGCGCTCGTGACGATGCCGCACAGCCGCAGCGTCAACTGCGCCTACTTCTCGCCCGGAGGCGAGCACCTCGTGACCGTGGGCCAGGACAACTACGTCAACATCTTCGACACGCGCGACGCCAAGCACCACGACGCCCATAACGTGGCCCCGACGCTCGCGATCCCGCACAACAACCAGACCGGACGGTGGCTCACGAAGCTGCACGCATCCTGGGACCCGAAGCGCAAGGACCGGTTCGTGCTCGGGTCCATGAAGCAGCCGCGCAGCATCCAGATCTTCGAAGCCACGCGCAAGAACCCGATCCAGGAGCTCACGAGCGACTACTTCAACTCGGTGCACTCGATCAACGTCTTCCACCCGACGCTCGACGTCATCGCCGGCGGCAACTCGTCCGGGAGACTCGCACTCTGGCGGAGCACCGGTGCGACTGTGAAAACCAAGTGAGCGGATACGACACAGGCAGACATGTACATAGACTGCAAGGCTGGCATTACGAGTTCAATTGAGACGATCATGTGTCATTGCCGTCCATAGTTGCTCTGTCGCACATCAGCCTTTCAAAAGCAAGGAAGACGCGAGCGAGGTGCGGTGGAATAGACGAACAAATCTGCAGACCAGAGCGCTTTGCATGTTTGCGCTTAGGCAGCAGCGTCGTGCTCTCTCAGCAGCGACTTCTCTTCCATTACTGTCAGACACACGCAAAAGTACACATCCGTATTAGCACAAACATCGACATTGTCACCACATCATCAACACATTAAACGCGTACCTTTCTTGCGGATCTCCGTGTGTTTCGACTGCACGGCATCAAAGTGTGCGAGCAGCGCGACCGTGTCCACGCGGAGCTGAGGAGATGCCTGGCTGCCGTCGCTGGCGCCTCCGATGCCCTGCTGCGGACGCGCGCCGCCCAGATCTATCCGGCCGATCGCCGTCGCCATGTTTGTGACACTCACCAGGCGGTCGCGGAGCATTCGGAACGCTGCGCTTTGAGGGAGCAGCATGAGCAGGCCGTACAAGCTCTTGACCAGGTTCGCGTGGTAGTCCTCGTGGATCTCCAGCAGCTGCAGGCGCATGTGGATGAAGATCGGCGACTCGAGCAGCTGCACGAGCTTGTCGATCTGCATGAGGAAGCCCACGGACGCGTCGATGTCCGCGAACTTGCTGATGAGCGCCGACGAGAGCGTGTACGACTGCGCGAGCAGGCACAGGCTGAACGCCGCGATGGGGTTGTGGCACCACGACTGGAACAGCGCCTGGAGCAAGCCATCAAAGTGGTTAACAGATTAGATAACCACATTCAACTGACACGATGAAATCACCAATGACATGAGGCTTACCGTGAACACCTGGACGTCCTCTTCAGACGCCTGCTTCTGAAAACTGCGACGCAGGATCTCACGCAGCTTCTCGAGCTCGTTCGCTGTCAGCAGGATCAGGTTCAGCGTCTGCACCATCACGGACGCGAACTCGCCGTCCATCTGCGTCTCCAGACTGCTGGCTCCCGCACCGAGCACTTTCGCAAAGATCATGTAAATGTTCTTCGAGTCCAGCAGTTCGCAGAGTTTGCGCACGATCATGCTCCCACGGGTCTCCAGCAGACGGCGGTCGTGCGCGAAGAGCTGCAGAATCGCGTTCAGCACTTTTTCAAACTCAACCTCATTCAGCGAGATGCGCGCCAGCACCTCGAGATCCAGCAGCACGACCTTGTCGGATGAGTCCGAGAGCGTCTTCAGGAGCGTCGGCAGCAGACTGCCAATGTGCGCGAGCAGCTGGTTCGGGTACTTGTCCAGCAGCATCGAGATCCAGCGCAGCGCAGCCTTGCGCGTCGGCGCGTGGTCGCTGCTGAGCTCGCGGTTGAGCTTCTCCATGATCGGCACGAGATGCACCTCCTCGGACGTCGACTTGACCAGCTGCAGCAGATCCGCGTTCGCGCGCTCGGCCACCTGGCGGATCTCGTGCTCCGAGTCCGAGATGCAGTGCATGATCGCAGCGAGCAACTCCGCGTAGAACTCCACGAGCTTCTCGCCACCAAGTGTGACGAATTCGTGGACCCACGTGACAGCCGTGAGCCGGTTAAAGCGCTCCTTCGAGTTGCACTGGCCGACCAAAATCTCCACCATGCGACCAAAGTCCACGTCCTCCGTCTGCTTGATCTCGCGGAGGAACTCAGTCAACGCACTGTCCGCCGCCTGACGGATCTCTCGGTTGCCGTCGCTCAGCATGTTGAACAGGCCATCTAGGAAGTCGGGCAGGTAGTCGAGCATGTCGATGTCTGGCACCGAGTCGAGCACTGTGATCCAGCCAACGAGCAGCTGACGGATGTACGGATTCGTCATGCGGATGTACTTTTGCAGCAGCGGGATGAACATGTCGACCTCAAAGTACTCGCTCTCAGTCACGATGTCCTTCACGAGGCGGTCCAACAGGTTGGCGCCGTTCTTCACATCCACGTCCACGTCAGCGAAGAGCTATCAGGAAAGGAACACACGCGTTAGCAGCTCATTCGCCATAACCACACGATAGAAAGGCTGCGTTACAAATTCGCAGCCAGACACAAACCTTGCAGAGCCCGTCGAAGATCTTGTTGAAGTACTGCAGGATGTGGCCGCGCGCGACCTTGGCGATGTTGTACAGCGACTCGCACGCGTAGTAGCGCACGCGGCTCTCGGGGTCGTCGAAGCAGTGCAGCACGGGCGGCAGCAGCTTGTCCAGGTACAGATGCGCCTCGTGCATGAGTCCGATCGCAGTCGCGGCGAGGCCGATGAGCCCGCCTTTCCGGTGGTTCGCGTTCGTCGAGAACGCGAACTCGTTGCCCAGAAGCTCGATGATCGCCGGGATGCGCTCGCGACTCACGTTCGTGGTGAGCGCCGCACTGGCCGCGTCTGCATCACCACGGGGTTTGGCCGCCGCGGGGGAGCCCCCGTTAGCGTTCTGCTGCTGCTGGAGCAAAAACTGCCGCTGGCGGTGCTCCGTGGCTGCCGCCTTCTCCTGCAGCTGCTTGATCAGGTTCTCCACCTCCATGGCCGCGCCCTTGCGCTTGTCGTACGAACGGTCGCCCAGGTTGCGCAGCAGCGTCGGCGAGAGCGGCAGCTGCACCTGGAAGCCGTTCTCGGCGTACTCCTGCGGCTGTTGCTGGTTGTTGTTGTTATTCGTGGCTAGGAACGGCATCGCGGACGCAGCGACCTGCGCCAGAGCGGACTGCGGCAGCAGCGGCGACGACGCGTCTCGGTTCGGCGGCGTGTTCATCGCGACGAGCTCCTCTGCGTCTTCGTCTATGGCTTCTCGTCTTCTTCTTCTTCTTCTGAGTCAAAAGCCAAAGAAGCTTTTGCCTGAATCGACCCTTTCTTCAAATTCCGTTTGGCAACCCAGCGACGGACGGCACGAAACCCGACGAGTCTCATTTGCACCTGCTTCAGAATGTAAAAGTGGGTTTAGTATGGGACAGAGAGAGCGGGCGTAAGGGTGACACCCCTTCTTTCAAATTCAACGGATACTGGACGCGAACGAAACAAAATGCGAGGGAATGATGTGAAGCCCAAATGGCTTCAATACCCAGCAGCAGGTGATGAGAGTGCGCGTCTATTGTAATGAATGGGTAGTGTCTGTGGGTCAGACGGTGCTGCGCCAGTCGTAGACGTCCGGCGCGAGCGGCTTCTGCTGCTCGTGGTAGGATTTGCCCGCGACCGCGATGGGGCCGCCGCCGTAGCAGAGCCCGTCGCTTCGGTAGAGCACGAGCGCCTGTTGCGGCGTGACGCCACGCTGCGGTCGGTCAAAGTCCACGCGCAGGAACGCCTTGCTCCCCTCGTCGTCGTCATCAGTGGTGGCCAGTGGCGCGTCCCAGTCGTGCAGTCCGCTGGCCTCGGCGCGCGCTTCGGCGCTCGACACGAGCGTCACGGTGCACTCGCCGAGCTCCTGGCGGTAGCGCACGCGGTACTGGCAGCGGAACGAGCCCGTCTCGAGCAGCTCATTCGGGAGCTCTCCAGAGATCCAGTTGAACGCGCCACTGGACGCAAAGAGCGCGTCTGCGAAGAGCGCCGGGTGGCGCGTGCCCGGGGCGATGACCACGGCGTGGTCGTGCTTGCGCTTGCCCACGACGAACCACTTCTGGCTCATCCCCTGGATGCGCGCACCCTGGCCGATCGTGTACGACGTGAAGCCGTCGTGGTCGTGCATGCGCTCGCCGTCCACCGTGAAGAACGCGCCAGTCTGCCGCGGGATGTACTGGTGGATGAAATCGGCGAAGTTGCGCTTGCCGATGAAGCAGATACCCACGCTGTCCTTCTTCTCGGCCGTGCACAGTCCGTTGGTGAGTGCGATCTCGCGCACCTCGCTCTTGCGCAGCTCGCCCAGTGGGAAGAGCACTTTTGCGAATGCGCTCCCGGCCACATTCGAGAGGAAGTAGCTCTGGTCCTTCGTGTCGTCCTTCGCCGCGTACAGCTGTGGCAATGTGTCCTTGTCGTCACCACTCCGCCGCAGAGCAGCGTAGTGACCCGTGGCGACGAAGTCGGCGCCGATCTTGTCGGCGTAGTCCAGAAACGCCTTGAACTTGATCTCCCGGTTGCAGAGGATGTCCGGGTTCGGCGTCAGCCCCTATTGAAGCGCACATATATATTAGCAAGTCGTGTGAGTGGTGATACGCAAGACACAACTCCACTGAGCTACCGGTATACGCAAGACCTCACCTCTTCAAAGCTCTCGAGACAGGGTGAGAAGACCGCGTTCCAGTACGACTGCACGAGGTTCACCTGCTGCGCCGCGATGCCGAGCTGCACGCACACGGCCTGCACGTCCTTGAACTCGGCGTCGTGCGGACACGCCTCGGCGCCCAGCTCGTCGCTCGCGTCCCAGTTTTTCATGTACACGCCTGTGACGTTGTAGCCCTGCTCCTTGAGCAGCAGCGCCGTCACGGACGAGTCGACACCACCGGACATGCCAACCACGACGTGCCTCTTGGCGTTCTCGCTCCGGGTGCCAACCGCCGCCGCCGCAGCAGCAGTGGATGCGCTGCGCTGCAGTGCTGCAGAGCGTCGTGCATGTCGACCGAGCGCAGCAGCTGCCGTTGAGCACAGGCGCCAGCGACTCCGAAGCGCTGCCATCGTTCGTCTTCTTCCAGCTTCAGTCGTCGGGCAATTGACACATTTGCCAATCAATCGCCAGTCAGACGTCCCACCATAATGTGGTAATAGCGTGTGCACACACTAACTCATTAACGCCAGTCAATAGTGTGGTAGCTCTATTTTTGACATGCTGCCTCTTTGCCTTTCAACGCCACCCTCAAAGCTCGCAGACTGCCCTCGCCGAGCCAGAGTGCGCACACAGTGGCTCGCAAGCGACGAAGGAAAGCTGTCCATGCTGCATGTCGACAACTTCGAGCGCAGCTAATCAGCCACAAGGTTCATGCTCAAATGTACAAATCAGAAGCTCCGAACTTCCAGCAGTCTATGGACCATTCTTCTATCTATTGGCCTTGGCAAGCCTCGGCTACCACGGATAGAGCCCAATGAGCCGCGAACCCAGCGCTGAGAAGTGGTGCTTCGAGAACTGCTCCTCCACGCGCTTGTCTCCCTGCGACTTCTGCCAGTGGTCGGCGGGCAGCAGGCGCAAGCGGTAGCGTCGGAGCTGCTCCTGGATGTACACCTGGTTCACGGACACGTCCGGAAGGAAGCCCGTGTACACGACCTCCCGCGGAACGCTGCCCGTGTGTTTGTAGCTGTTCGCATGCGGGATGCGCCAGTCGAAGAAGATCACGCTCCCGGCCTCGCAGTTGACGTGCTCGTAGCGGCTGATCACGTCGCGATCTTCCTGCATGCGCAGCGGCGAGAAGTCGCCGAGACAGACCTGCGGTCGCGTCCCATTGAGCTCTTCTTGCTCGAGCGCTCGACGCTCTTGATCCGCGAAGTACGACTCAAACTCCTTGTGGAAGCCCTTCACAGCTTCGAAGCCGCCCGTGTTCTTCTCGAGGTTGTCGGTGAGCACGGTGATGCACTGGATCGGACGCCATCTTGGGATGTCCTTGCCCGAGTTGAAAGGGTCTGTAGGACAGCAGTCGAGGTGAGGGGTCAACGAGCGCTGCATAGGCCGCGACTTCTTCGCGCCGTGCATCTTGGAGATCGTGTCGGCCACGCGGTAGCACACGCGGTTGATGTACATGAAGCCCTGCTTCCCGTTGAAGTCGCCGTGCGGGTGGCGGAAGTCCGGGTGGTTCTGCGCGTACGTCGCGCTCCAGAGATCGCTCATCGCAGCGAACACCTTGTCGTTCTCGGCGACGCACAATCGCCACGATGGGTAGAAGAGATCGAGGATGCCGCCGGCGCCGCCTGTGCTTGAGAGCTTCTTGAGGTTGTCACCTGTGGCCACGAGATCATTCGGGTCCTACGCAATAAAGCACGAGCATTTATCCGTCAGCAAGCAGATCGGTATAAGCAACACGCTCACGGGCTTCCTCCCACCCACGCACCACGTCGTACTTTGCGAGCTCGCCATGGAGCCCGGCGCGCGCGGCAGCCACTTCTTCCGGCGTCAGCACGTTCGGGATCACGACGACGCCGTTGCGCATGAACTCGTCGATCTGCTCCTGCGTGAGGAAGCGCTGGGTGACTCGCGGGTGCGTCTCGTCGCCGCTCGCACCGGTCTCGTGCAGCGCGCCGTCCACGACGGAGGCATCGTTGGCCGCCATCGGGAAGGAGTCGTCGCCGCTATTGCGTCTGCTTGATCTGCTATCGACCGTGGAGATATTGTGGTCCACACCTCAACATTGCGTCACGTCACGTGGCCCACACGACTACTGCGTTATGTGGTCTACGCTATTCCTAGACACAAAAGCTTCAGCAAAGTGTGATGCCATATACCATGTGGGCCACATAACGTTAGACTCGCTCTTTTTGTGTGCATCTGCTTTCAATGCGAAAAATGGCGACGAAGGTGATGGCTCCGCGCATCCGATGGTGCAGCGCGCGGATCTCAGCGTGTCTAAGCGCCAATGCCGTTTGCAGCACCACACACAGCGGACAGCGGTCTTTCTCGCACCACACTCGTAGCGACGTGAACCGCGACTTCAAGGTCGCGAGCCTCGCCAACAACAGCAGCGCGCGCGGCCACAAGATCGAGACGCAGGTGGACGCCAAGGAGATCGTCGACAAGCAGATCCCGAGCGAGTGCCTCGTGCGTCCATCCGGCAATGCTGACTGGCAAGTCATCCGCAAAGATCACTTCAAGGTACGCTTCTATTACTGGTGCTGCTCGTAATGCCCTACTGCTCGGGCCTAACGCCTGTGTCCAACCATTCGTTCACCAGGTCATTCCGGTCCCAAAGGGCTGGGAGCGAGAGCTCGAGGCCCTCCAAGCGCGCATCAGCGTCAAGTTCAACGACACGACGCATCTCATGTGTGCGCTGACGCACCACGGCGCGTTCTCGCACAACCAGGTGGCGGGCGGCGTGCCGGCACATCGGCTCTCGAACCGCAGCCTCGAGTTCCTGGGCGACTCGGTGCTGGGCATGGCCGTGGCGTCGTACCTCTTCCAGGCGCAGCCGCTGCACCAGGAGGGACAACTCACGCAGTCCAAGTGGGCGCTCGTGAACAACCAGACGCTCTCCAAGATCTGCGTGCACGACCTGCAGATCGACAAGCTCATCCTCGTGGCGCCGGACTACAGCCTCGCGCGCCAGAGCTCCAAGAGCATCTACGTCAAAGGACGCACGACGATCCAGTCCGGTGCCGTCGAGTCGCTCATCGCCGCCGTGTACCTGGACCAGGTGAACCTGTCGGCCATGAGTTACTGCGCGTGTGTGGAGCTCATATACTCACTATCTCTTTGTTAACCTACGCAACAGGGTCTGGAGGCAGCGCTGGCGTTCGTGAACACGAAGATCCTGCCGCACGCAGTCAAGTACGCGACCCACGAGACCGTGTGGGAGCCCATCGGCGCGCTGCAGACCCTGCTGCAGGCGAACGGCTTTGGCCACCCCGTGTACAAGTGAGTCTTTCTGTATGCTGCTTGTTGTGTTGTCCATGTTTGGCTCAACAGTGTTGACTGATGATGCATGAACAACTCGTAATGCTTGACAGACACTTGCCAGCAGCTCAACGGAGCGTGGAGTTCCAGGTCTCGCTGGTCGTCAAGGGCCAGGTGCGTGCGAAGAGCTACAAATTCGTACTGTTGTTATTGCGTTGAGTCGAAGAGGTCCGTTGCCATTAACACAATTGTTTGTATTGCTATGCTCAATAGGCCATCCTGACGGAATCCGGGCCGTCGTACAAGGTTGCGCGCGCAAAGGCGGCGGAAGCCGGCTACCACCACTACAAGGCGATCTTCCGTGACGACAAAGCCAAGTAGACGCTCATCGTGAGTCACTGAATAGAGAACCGTCATTGGGTATTAACCCCCTTGGTAGGGGCAAGCCATTATAGTCTTTTGAATGGAGCAGCAGCACTGGTGCCTGCCTTCCTAATACGCTCTGCTGCGCATGCACATGGCGCGTGAGAGCTCTGTTTGTCTGTGTGTGTGCGTGCGTTACCTATTTCGAGTCGCTTATACGGGCCTTCGTTATCCCCTTCTTCTTCTCTCTCTCTCTGTATGGATCGCTCGCTGTCTAGAACTCGGCTTCGTCGCTCGACTCGTCGTCGTCGTCGCCGTCGCCGCCTTTGCTCGCCGACGGCGGGAGCTCCATGGGCTTCGCCATCGCGGCCACGGCGGCGCGGCGGCGCGCGCGCGGGATGATATTGGACGTGTCTAGGCCGATGAAGTCGTCCTCGTTCAGCTTCACCTCCGGGTCCGACTCGTCGGAGTCCGAGCCCGACTCGTCGCTGCCCTTTGTCCGCCGCTTCTTCGACTGCAGCACAGCACACAACACATAGAACACAATGTTAGCAATCACGTGCACACATATGCAATAAGACACAACACATACCTTAGGCGCGCGCTCCTCGCCGTCATCGCTGTCGTCATCGCTGCCATCCTCTCCGTCGTCGCTGCCATCTTCATCGTCCTCATCGTCCTCATCTTCGCTCTCCTCTTTCTTCCTCTTGCTGCTCTTGGCGGACGCAGCGGCGCTGGGCTTAGCAACAGCAGTAGACTTGCCCTTGCCGTTCGACGCTGGCGCGCTGGTGCTGCTGCTGCTCTCCTCGCTCGCGGCGGCGGTGCCGGCGGGCTTCTTGGCGAAGAAGTGGTCGATCTTGCGCTTGCCCTTGGACGCGTCTTCAGCTCTACGTTCACATATACACAAAGACATACAGACACAGCGAATCAGCACACACACACAACCATACAAGAGGCACAAGGCGAGCAGCCCCTACGTACGGCTTGGCCATGTCGTCTGCTGCTGCGAATGCGGATGCGCTCGTTACTCTTCGTCTGCGGCGAATGGCTCGGAATAATGGGGGAACCGGACCAGCCTTTTTTGGCGGGAGCCAAAAACTAAACTTGCCTATTTCTGGGTGGCCCTTTCAAAGCTGATGCTTTCCGTATTGGTTTTCACGGGAGGAAAGCAAAGCACGAAGCTCACCAAACTGCTCAACAAAACGGCGCTCGTCGAGCTGGAGGTGGCGGCGAGGACGAGCTCTCCATCGCTCCCTACACAGCTGTGCGTCCTGTGCTTGCAGACGAGTGCATGCGTGCGTGTATCGTGGCGCGCTGAGCCTGGCATGCGCACTCTTCCGCCACAGGTTTGAAGAGCGGACAGCGAGTGTGACGAATGCAAGTTGAAGTGCCGATCGATATGTCGTGTGGCTCGCCACCGACAGCGACGACGACGGTATGTGTGTCACCGGCAACAGCGTTCATGCAGCTTTTGCTACTGGTCATAGCGCAACTACCATCGCTCTTCTGCTTGGCGTCCACTTGATTCCAGAGCTAATAATGAATGCGTGAGCTGCTTGGTCAGATGAGCAGCTCAATTTGCACCTGAAGAGGCGCGTGGTGCGGTTGCAAACTGGGGTTTCGTCATTCGTTGGCGGGAGAATAGATAGCTCGCTATCCAATGCAACTGACAACGACAGCTCGCAGCTCACACCGATATGGAGACGCCGCTGCGCAATGAGCATAACGGAGACGCCGAAGATGGCATTGCCCACACAGACGCCGAGCCGCAGAATGAAGACAGCCACAACGACAAAGACGACACAAATGGGACAGCCGGCAGCGGGGCGCCGCCCGCGGCCGTGCAGGCGTATCGCTCGTCGTACAGCGAGACCATCGCGCCGCCCGGTGGTCCGCTGTCTCGCGTGATCCGCCCACCGATCGACTTCCCGCCGGAGTCCAAGCGCGCGCAGACCATCGAGGATGCCGAGGTGGACCTGGAGGAGGACATGGAGGAGCTCAAGGCCGCCGTGCACGCGTACAACCTTGACTTCCAAGCGCGAATCGTAAGGTCGCTTTATTTGGTTTTGCGTTGCTGCTTGGCTCATGACTATGAAGTGGTGGCTAAGCTTCGTGCTGTGCTACTTGCTGTATTGCTATCTACGGCATTAGGACGCAGTGAAGAAGCGCGGGCGCGAGCTGGAGCAGCGCATCGCGCAGGAGCGGCAGGACATGGAGCTCTCGGTGCAGCAGCTCCAGATGGACTTCCGCAAGCATTTTCAAGGCGCATTCCTGGGTATGGAGCAGAAGACGCTCTCGCACTTTGCAAGGCTCGAGACGCAGCAGGTCGCCGGCGAGGAGAAGAAGTGCGCTTTTCTCATTCAAGTGAAGAGCTCCTTGTTCATGCGGATGTACTGACTTAACTCGCTTGTCCTGTCATAGGATCCGAGACTGTGACGCGGATTTCAAGACGTTCGCGTACACGACGGTACCGGAGATCATGGAGAAGCTCCAGGGCACGATCACGCGCAAATTGGACAAGAGCCACGAGACCTTTGACATCGAGAACGCCAAGATCCAGAAGCGCGAGAAGAAGACGCTGGGTGCGCTCGAGAGCAACGAGCGCAAGACTGCGAGCCACTTCCGCGTCGAGCGCGAGCGCCGCGTGGCCAAGTTCCAGGAGCGCGAGGAAGAATTCCACCACGTCATGCGCGTCGACAACCGCGACGCCGAGCGCAAGCAGTGCCTGCAGGTCGAGACGCTCGTGAGCCTGCGCCACCAGCTCCACGAAGAGGGCAAGGTGCGCGAGAAGGAGGACCTCGCGATCCTCGACAAGCTCGCGGCCTCGTTCCACCAGCTCCAGTCGAGCATCCTCGAGAGTCTGGGTGAGGAAGAGCAGGCTTCGTGAAAAACGAGCAGGTATGCAGAGAACCTGAGCAGCTACAACACTTTATGAGGAGCTACGCGGGCTTTATATGCAGAGAACCCTGGGCAGACTTTATGAGCAGCCACACAGCCAACCTGAGCACCTCGGGGCACCGAGGAAGAGAAGAGTGATTGAGAGCCGACCACCAAGAATGCGAGGACGTCAAGGCAACGAAAGGTGGTCAAGTGTGAAAAGGGGGAAGTGTGTTTGGTTTTGCTTGGTTGTATTTGGTGTTGGTATTTCTTTTCTCTTCCATCTGTATGCCTCGCGTCTGCTGTCCTCGGACGAGGTCGACCGTCGCGAGCCAAGAGAATAGAGGGAGAGAGGAGGACCTCCGCCGCCCAATACGCCCGCCGCAAAAGAAACCCAAAGTCCTTAATCTCGTCTTCCCTCGTGTTGCTGCGATGATGTTACCCAAACTACCGCACGTGAGGAAATGGCGTCGCGCTTACTCTGCTAAAGAACAAACCGGCCAACTAATTGCTTAGTTGGTGGCCGCCTTCTTGGAGACAGCGGTCGTGCCCTCACGGAATCCGTTCTTGAACTTGCGCGAGACGGTCTTGAGGTACTTCATGCGGCCAGTGCCCTGGGTACGGCGACGAAGAGCCTTCTGCGACCAGTTGTCTGTTGCCAATGCGCAAGAAGGAGCGGGTCATGTGAGCACACAGTGGCCATACAATGCGAAGAGCTACGCAAGAGGTAGAGGATAGACAGGCGGGCTGTACGTACACTTGCGCATCTTGGCAGCAGGGTAACCACACGAAGAGCAGATGCTCTTCTGCACGTGGTACGAGCTACGCCCGCAACGACGGCAGATGGTGTGGGTCTTGTTGTGACGCTTACCGAAAGATTGGGTACCTTTAGTCTGCACAACATCAAGACATAGAGAGTCAGCATTGCCATCTCGGATAGGCGATCATATCGATGGATCGATCGGTCGGCTCTTTCTCGCTGTCGTGCTCTCTCCATTTCCCCGCCTGTCTCTCTGCTGTGTCTGCAACGTTACGCCGTTCTGTCTGTCGCGACGGGAACGCCACGAGCTGCTGATTTGCCGCCGTTCACTCCATCTTCTCTGTGCTGTTGGACTCGTTCCAGCACGCGCTACCACGTCGCCGAAACGGATCCGCTCGAACTCGGGGACCACCGGGCATCACTCACTGCCGACAAACTCGCCCTCATGAACGCACACTCGCAGCAGCTGCTGCTGTGTTGTCTCACGCGCCGCATCCGCCACTGCTTCGCCCACGACACCGCTAGATGCGTTGCGCACGCGGCAATAGCGAGATGGCTGCATCTGCTGACTGGCTGAATGACTGGTCTCACAGGGCTCGACGACCAAAGCGCCTCGTACTGAACAGCTCATCGCTCGACACCGCCGCCGCATCAGGAGCAGCACAGACACGCAGGCAGGCAGGAGAGGGGAGGGGAGGGGAGAGGCACAGCAGAGACGCCGCCTGGTCACTCATTCGCCCAGGAAGACGCGCACGCCCACTTACCATCTTGGATTCGGACTTCGACTTTGACGCTGAGCGGAAGGAAGGGTAAAATAAGCGCCTCCAGCCACCACGGAGCCCGCGCGGCCATACAGAAGCCGAGCCAACGGCGCCGCCATACAAACGCCAAGTCACGCGTTCCGCACTGCACTACGAACCAACCAAAATCGCGCCGCCCTAGCCCTCGGCGTATGTACCGGTTCTATCGGTACAGCCGGTACAAGCCACTCGTTTCGCATTTTAGCACACATGCTGACGTTTATGACACCTATTTGGACATCGAGGACATATAGCGGTATATCCCTATGATACCGGTTTGTGTGCTATAAATGTCAGCATATGTCTCCCAAGTCGGAAATGTCCAGGAACTCGCAGTTCGAAAGTTCAAACAGCTTCAGTTCGCATCCCTTCATGTATCAGCAGCTCACAAGATACATGCGCATCGTCCTGCAGCCGAACAACCGTCAGATGAGCCACACGTGCACGCCCTGCTCGCCACAGCACGAGAAGCAGCATGAGCGCATCGGCCAGTCGCCTCACAGTGCAGTGCGAGCTGGAGTTCCAGGTGGCGAGCGCGCAGACCGGCAGGAACGTCTGCACGACGGTCTGCAAGCGCACGATGGTACGTGGCATGCAACGTGCATTGCGCTCGTCCTGCAGCAGCAATACAACACACGCTGAGCTCTTGGAGGTCAGCGGCTCACGAGTGCATGTGTATGTGACGTTGTGTTTGTGTTGCAGCTGATCAAGCGCCGCGGCGGACTCGAAGTGGCGTCCGAAGACCCGCCGCTGCGGAAGGCGCTCAAGATGCAGGAGCTCAAGTACGAAGGTAACGAGTGTGCGTGCATCACGCCGACTGGAATGGGAAGCTAATGATGCTTGAGTTCGTGCTGTGCAGTGTACTCGAGCCACTTGACGCAGGGAAAGCTGACCTTCATTACGTACGTTTTGCTTCACGAGCCATAGTGCTGCTCTTGCGTGACGACTGCCATTCGTAACATGAACGGAGCGTCACTGACTCGCCAGTATATTGGGTTGTCTGTATCGCTATAGACGCGATAGCGGCTGCATCTACCAGTACAACCTACGCGGCGGTGACCCTGCGGCTTTGGAGTCGATCCTCCAGTTCTCCATCCGCATGGGTGCGATCTCCAAGACGCCTCGCGCACGCCAGCTAGTCGTCGCAAAGCCCCCACAGCAGTATCAGCCAGTGTACACAGCAACTTCTAGTCTGCTTGGCAAGCGATCAGTTGCTGAGCGATCAGCGCGAGGGTTCGAGAGTCCGGTGCGAGGCGTCCGCCGCCGCACCAACGAGTACGAGTCGCCGAGCATCGATCCGAGGCGGCGGTCAGCAGTGCCCATGCCGTTCGCATCACCCGAGACACCCGCGAGGTCTGGCCGCAAGGTCAGAAGAACGCTCATTCAGGATGAAGGCTCTGTATCGAAAGCTACGACGCAAGAGCGCCTCACGAGCGAACAGCGGCAGATCATAAGCCTCCTCGCCGCCAAGAAGAGCGTCTTCTTCACGGGCTGCGCCGGCACGGGCAAGTCCTTCTTGCTGCAGCACATCCTCAAGATCGGTCGCCAGGACAAGCGGCGCGTGTACGCGACGGCGACAACGGGCATCGCGGCGTACAACATCGGCGGCATGACACTGCATCACTTTGCCGGGCTCGACGCGCGGCCGAACCTCGGCAGAGGTGACCTGCTGCGCCAGATCCAGCAGAAGAAGGACGCGTTGATGCGCTGGCGCGACGTCGAAGTACTCGTGATCGACGAGATCTCGATGCTCGACGGGCGACTCTTTGACGACTTAGAGGCACTCGCGCGGCAGCTTCGTCGGGACACCCGCTTCTTCGGCGGCATCCAGCTCGTGCTCTCGGGCGACTTCTTCCAATTGCCGCCCGTGTCGAGAGACCGTAACGATGTGACTTTATGCTTTGAGAGCGCCGCGTGGTGTCGTGGCGTGCGTGACATCGTCGTGCTCAAGGAGGTCTTCCGCCAGACGAACCAAGAGTTTGTCGACATCCTGAACGCCTTCCGCGTGGGCCAACCGACGGACAAGATGGTCGCGACGCTGAACGAGCGCTACTCGTCGAGCGCGGGTCTCGACTGGTCCGCGATCCACATCTTCACCCACAACAATGACGTGTTGCAGGTATGTGTTTGTCGGTCGAACTGATTTGTCGATTGCTTCGCTGTCGACATTGTTGCTGTTGTGAAAGACTCAGCGATTGTGTGTTGCCTGAGTAGACGAACACAAAACGGTTGGAGGAGCTCGGCGGCAAGAAGTACAACTTCGTATCGTCCGACACGTGCGAGCCAATTTCTGCATTTTTCCCATCACCAACGTTGTCTATGAGCCGCATTTCTGACCAAACCTTGCCACCATGGCATTTTGGGTTGTAGGGGGAAGAGGGAATATTTATCAAGCTGCCCAGCGCCGCCAACGATTTCGCTCAAGAGTACGTACTACGCGATACGAAATGCCTGCATGAGCTCATCTGTGTTGCTAACACTGTTGTTGCCTGGGCTGCCATTTTTCTGCAGAGGACGCGCACGTGATGCTCACCAAGACGATCAACCCTTCCTCTGGGCTCGTGAACGGCTCTCGGGGGGTTGTCCAGGGCTTCACGCCGCAGACGAACCTGCCGATCGTGCGCTTCTCGAACGGCGCCACGGAGATCATCCAGCACGAGGAGTTCCCCGTGCACGTGGCCGACACGGTGCTGGCGTCGAGGCGGCAGCTGCCGCTCACGCTCGCCTGGGCCATCAGCATCCACAAGAGCCAGGGGCTCGCCTTCGACTCGGCCGTGCTCGACCTCTCGCGCGTCTTCGAGTTCGGCCAGGCGTACGTGGCGCTCTCGCGCGTGCGCTCGCTCGAGGGTCTGCGTCTGCGCAGCCGCCTGCGCACTTCAAATCTGCTGCTCGCAGACTCGAAGGTGCTGGATTTCTACCAGGGAATCGAAATTGAAGACAACGACGACAAGTAAGTTGACTGCTTTGGGTGCACGTGTGTATCTGATTGTAGCATTTTGAAGTGTGTAGAGATAGAATAATGTAGAGTTCGCTGTATTGTAGCATCATTGACCGAATAGAGATCTTGTAGAGATGTATTGCAATGCACTCACACCCACCCAAGCTGTGAGATGACATTATCAACGGGTCAGAGGGCTACATCCACGAATGTCAGTCTTTTGGCTCACATGGCTACAGTTGTTCGCAACCATTTTCATGGCCCCACCCTCCTCTTCTTCCTGCCTGGCAGATTAGCGGCGCCGTCACGAGAAGTACAAAGCACACATCGCATTAGCATGTACTTCGAATGCTCGCTCGCCATTGAACGAAGACGAAGGGGAAGAAGAAAAACAATCCAAATGTAAAGCTTACGTTACGACCGACCTACGCACTCTCTTCCTCTACTGCAATAGGAAGAGCTCTTCACTCCTTCACTCCTCTCTCTCTCTCTCTCGTTCTCCTCCCACCCTTCTTCATCCCCCCCTCGTTTTCTTTTCTCTCCTGAGCTCATATCTCGCCCACGGGTTGTCATCATCTTGCCTTGTGTCTGCCTTCCTTCGCTCACGCACTCGCACAGTCGCTCGCTCACGCCTTGGATCCCTTGATCTCTAAGGAGTTCTGGTACGCCTGGATGGCCTTCTCGTGGTCACCCTTCTCAAACAGAATCTTGCCCAGCAGCGTCGAGTTCGTGACCGACGGCTCGAGCTCAAGCGACCGCGTGATCGCGAGCTCGGCGTCGTCCAAATTGTCGTCCGCGTAGTACGCGCGGCCCAGGTACGAGTGCAGCGTGGCGTCGTTCGGACACATGTCCACGGCGCGCGTGAACGCCTGCACGGCCGCGCTCACCATGCCGCGGTCCATCATCGACAGCCCGAGGTTCACCATCACGTCGATCTCCGGGAGCGTGCCGTCGTCGCCTTCGTCGTCGTCCACTTCGTCCGTGTACTCCTCGTGCGACGCCTCCTCGTCGTCCGTGTCGTGCAGGTCGCCAAAGCCCTCGGTGGGTCGCTCTTCCGACAAATCCGAGTGCGCCCCCGGTGCGTCGTACGTCGACTCGACCACCGCGATGCTCGAGAACTCGTCCTGTAAGTGCACCATCGAGAGCGGCTCGGGGATCGCGACGCGCACGGGCTCTGCCGCTGGCCCCTCGCTGGCGCGGTCGATGTCGACCTCACGGCCCCGGAAGCTGCTGCTGCTGTTGGTACGTGGCATCATCCCGCTGCTGTTCGTGCGCGGCATCATGCGGCTGTTCTCGTACGAGTTGTACATCTGTCCATTGAGCTGCGACGGGGCTTCGCTGGTGCTCGCGCCGGACGGGAGTTTCATCGGGTACGAGTTTAGTCGGTCGCGGTTGCTGCCACGGCTCGAGCGGCTCAGGTTCGTCAATCGCTCTGGGTCCACTTCTCCGAGCAGCTCCGCCTGCGCGCGCAGCTGGGACTCGGCGATCTCCTTCTCCTCCATGAGCAGCGACACCTGCTTCTGCAGACTCGCAACCTGGTCGTGGATGCCGTGGTACGGCACCGTGTCCATGTTCTGACGCGCTGGCGCCGACACATGGCGCTCGAGCGTCTGCGGCGCGGTCATGCCCTCGGGAAGGCGCTGCGCGGCTTCGTCTGATCTTCGCGCCGGGGTCGCGTGCGCCTGCGTGAAGCGCGGCTGGTTGGGCTGCTGGAGCACTTGGCGACTGGCATTCCGCAGCAAATCGTGGCAGACCGTGCAGACGCGATGGCGGTCGTTGAGCCCGTAGTGCGGCAGGCGCATGCGCTCGCGCGCCGAGTGGTCGCTGCAGATCGACTGGCCGCAGTTGCGGCAGTGGTGGCGCTTCTTGAACGGAGGGGTGAACTTCTGCGAGCAGATGTGGCAGTTTGGCGCGATCATCCAGCGTGGAGGGAGTGACACGACCGTCCGGTTCGACAGCCGCGCCGCCGCGGAAGGGTACCCCGCTGCTACGGGCTTCATCATCTGGCTGCTGCTGCCCATGGAGCTCACGCTCGACGCCGTTGTGCGGAACGAGTCGTCACCTGCCGTGCTGCGCAGCGAGTCTGCGTTCATGAGCTGGTAGTCGTTGTCGGAGAACGCGCGCGTCTTGAAGCTGTCGGGCCCGCCGCGGCGAGACGCAGTGCCATTCGTCGAGGCGGGGTACCCGCCACTGCCACGCAGCGCATTCGGTGGGGGTGGCGCCATCACGCGGTCTTCCGCGCTCGTCTGGTGGTAGTTCGAGTGACCACCGTCGTGATGGTCGTCGTACCCGACCTGGTCGCTTGAGTAGCCGTTCTTTTCGCACACGTGGTGGAACATTTCCTCGAGCAGCTTGATCGAGCGCGCGGGCAGGTTCGCCTTCTTCGCGAGCAGCACGGCGTGCTCGCCCGAGGGCACCTTCTTGAGCACGGCGTCCGGGTACGAGGCCAGCAGCGCCTGGAGCCACTCGATCTTCGCCTGCGCCTTGATCGCGATCTGCAGCGGCAGCATCTCGGCCGTGTTGACCGCGCGCGCCCCCTGCGGGAACGCCTTGAGCAGACTCATGAGCACACTCTCGCTGATCGAGTGCGGCTCCGTGCACGCCCAGTGGAGCGGCAGCATGCCGTAGGAGTCAATCTGCTGCGCCACGAGCGGCTCGGCGTCCACGAGCCGCCGGAGCTCCTCCCATTTCGACGCCTTCGCGAGCTTGATCGCGTCCATGCGCTTGGGCGTGTAATCGCCCTCGCCAGCCATGTTTTGCGGAGCGCTTGTGTTCGATTCAATGAGCTGTAGTGGAACACACACACACACACACGCGCGCGGGCGGGTGGCGGTCTGTATGAAGAAGCGACTGCGATACTCGTACACTCAGTCGCACGGACGGAGAGAGAAGGTGAGAGGGGCGTCGTCGTCCACGTCACTCGTCCTTGCTTCGCGCGCACTCGTCGTCTTGCAAATTGCCTTTGTTTTTGCGAAGGAAAGTAAAGCGAGGAGAGGGACACGGTACCTACCGGTACAAACTGACCATTCCAGCCCTCGCTTTGCAGCCATTTTGTCATGCAGCTAGCAAGTATGCGCAAGAAGGGTCTGAGGGTGAATGCAGAGGACCCAGCTTTCCACTGTAAACCTTCCACGCCTTTGCGCCTCTTATCACTGGCGCTGCAACGACGACCTTCTTCGAGTGAAGGAGGCGGTACATTGTGTGACGAAACACCTGAAAGCACCACCTTGAGTGTTGATCAGACTTCTAGCTGGTCTAGCTGTCGTAGTGTTTGTAGTGATGCGTAGGAATTGCTATCGGTGAACACGACGGCACCTAACGTTGTCGTGCTCTTGCTTCGCTAGTTAGTTCCTCCCTGCTCCGCGACGTGAGCTTTTTGTAAGCGGGGGGATACGCATATGGATATGCTTCTCAACAGACGAGTGAGCTTTCGCTCTAACCGCAGTATGAACTTTGGCGAGCTGTGCAGAGCATTTTCACAGCCAGACCAGACGAGGTATTCCAACCAGTTCTCCATGCAGTAAACGAGCATGCGAGCAAACACACTTATGCAAGAAGGGCTCACTCCGCTTGATGAAATACCAGTTCCAGCACTTTCTGGATGGTATATACCGGGACAAACGTGCTGGCTTCCGATTTCGAGCCATTTCCCATTGAAAACGCGCAGCAGATGCTGCATCCGTCCACAGAGCTGTCCCAGGCTTGCGAACACTGCCGCCCCGCCATTGATCGAGTGCTAAGCGTAGCTGGCACGCCACTCCGTCGGGCGTGGAGTATCTCACAAGCTTTGTCTGATCAGGGGGGGGGAGAAAAAACCTGGTCTCGAAGCGGACGGCTGGCTATCCTGACGAAATCTGATCGAGTGCAGTTTTTCAGTAGCAAATCAAGGCATTCATTCCCTTGATTCAGCTGGTGGAAGACACGAAAGCTTGGCAGAAAGATAGACAGCTCTCGATGTAAATCCGGCAGGAGCCTGTGCTGATTGAGCAACTCGTGCATCATCTCGCAGTGGGATCGTCGGACGCAGAGTCGGATTTGTACCGGTAAAGATGCAGAAAGAGCCAAAGTTGCTCTAATAAAGAGTGGGTCAAAGTCAGGCACTTTCAGTTGACCCATCCGTATAAGAATGGCTTATTCCAGCCCAGCATATCAACCAATCACATCCGCGTACCAGAACAACAGGCAGCTCTGACTTCTTTCCGGATGTCCTCCTCTTTGCAGCTCAAGGAGAGAAAAATGTTCATGAATGGCTTCACAATCATCGGCAGGCAGTGGAAGCGGCTTCAGCTTGCTTGGCGTGTGCGCTGACAGCGAGTGGAAGACGTCGGCGTTTTCGAATCGCGCCATCACCTCGCATCTCTCAACAGCAAGTAAAGCGTGCTAACGTCACGCTTGGGTATTTAGACCTTTTGGCTTCGAATCGTGAGCCTCGGCGAGCATACGAAGCAGGGTCGACACGCAGTTTAGATCTTCTCGCGCGCATCCCTCGCTTATTACTCATATGTACTCAAGTTCATCGGAATGAGCAGAGAGCTATCGCTAAGCTTTGTCGAGCGAGACTGTCCACGACTGTGCGTGACGCCATCCGTGACGCCACTTCGTACCCTTGGTCCTCGTTACCGCGCACTTCAACCAGGTCGCGAGATGTCGTGTGAAGTCATCGAGGTTCTCCGCATTTCCACGCGATTGGTGTATCTCTCGTGGATAGCCAATCACCATTTTTGGCCGAATGGATGACAATCCGCATTGCCTTTTGTTTTGGGTTGCATTCCAGCCGCAACAGCTCCAGCTTCAGCGCGGGTCAGTTTTCCAAGCGAGAAAAAAGCACAGCCTTTTGAAGGCTGCATTATTTGGTACGTAAAGTGCTTTTGCAAGCGTGGAATCACAATCCGTCGAGATTCGTACTTTGTCGAGTGATTGCATTACGCACTCACTTGAGTACGAATATCGAAGAGTGTGAGCAAAATTGAGGCAACGCGCGGGATCCCAAGCGCCGCGCCACGCCCGCCATCGACGCGCTCTCTCTCTCGCTCTCTCTGTCTGCCGCCGCCGAGCAACCCAAGCACCCATCTACGGCCCCCTCGCTCTCTTCAGGTCGCTCGCTCGATCTAGCGGAGAAAAGCTGGCGACCGCCGTGGACAACAACGAGCGGCCCCCGCTGCCTTCAACCATGGACGCGGCCGAGTCCGAGGCCGACGGCAGCGACCCGATGCAGCTGCTGATCGTGAACCGCCACGAGAACCGCGAGGCGTTCACGCGCTACCGGCTGCAGGAGACGCTCATGCTCATGGGCTGCCGGTCCAAGGACGCCGTGGCCGTCACGAAGGAGGTGTTTAGCGTCTTTGACAAGTACGTGGCCACGCATGCGTCTTCATCGACTGCTGCTGGCGGGGATCTTTCTCTTGCAGACGCGAGCGAGACCGCTGCTGTCTTGAGCAGTAGCAGTAGCCATAGTAAAGAAGCCCATGCTGAAGCTACAAGCAGCACGGGGGGAGACCTGTCCGCCATCAGCAAGAAAGATGCGGAAGATCCGGCGTCGCTCGCGCTGCCGTGGCACTACCTGCACCAGTGCATCTACTCGTCGCTCGCGCGCCTGGACTACACCAAGCCGCACCACCTGCTGGACTTCCAGGTCGCCAAGGAAATCACGCAGCGCAACCAATCGTTCGTGGTGCTGCTGGGCGGCACGTCGGGCACGGGCAAGTCGACTCTGGCGTCGCTCTTGGCGGCGCGGCTGCGGCTCACGACCGTGCTGCCGACCGACTCGGTGCGCCACATCCTGCGCGCGTTCACGTCGAAGGACGAGAATCCGTGCGCGTTCGTGTCCACGTACCAGGCGGGCGACGCGCTCACGGCGGACGAGATCGAGGAGCTATCCGTGGCCACGGACGGCGTCATGTCGGCGAACCGGCTGCACAAGCGCAAGGTGCTGCGCGGGTACAAGCTGCAGAGCGAGGTGGTGCTGGAGAAGCTCGACAAGGTGCTGACGATGTTCGAAAAGCGTAAGCAGTCGCTCGTGGTCGAAGGCGTGCACCTGAACACGGACCAGATGATGGAGCTCGTGCGGCGCCACCCGAACTGCGTGCCCTTCGTGATCTACATCAGCAACGAGCTCAAGCACCGCGAGCGCTTCGCCGTGCGCGCACGCCACATGACGATCGACCCGCAGGAGAACAAGTACATCAAGTACTTTGACAACATCCGCATCATCCAGCGCCACCTGTGCAAGCACGCCGACAAGTATCTGATCCCGAAGATTGACAACACGAACGTGGACCGCAGCATCGCGACGATCCAGTCGACGCTCATCCGCGTGCTGCGCAAGATGGACCGCGGCGAGAAGATCTTCGACGAGAAGATCAACAAGATGGTGCTGCTCTCGCGCGAGCACGAGAACTCGATCAAGAAGGCCTGGTCCAGCAAGGGCGTGCGCAAGGCCATGCGGCCGCTCATCAAGCAGAAAGTGTCCAAGCGCCTGCTGCTGCGCCGCCTGCTGGCCGAGCAGTCCACGGGCGTCTTCGGCGCCACACACCACGGCGAGGACTCATCGAGCAGCGACGAAGAGGCGCGTCACGCCGACGACGAGCACAACGGCGAAGAGGAGGACGACGAGGACGAGCAGACGACGGTCGTGGGTAGCTTGTTCAGCGGCACGACGTCGCGCGACCACGCGGCGACAGCGGGCCAAGGAGCGTCATCACAGAGAAGAGTGTTCCTCGATGAGATCGAAGAGCACGCGGCTGGCAGCAGCGACAATGCCAAGATGATGCGGTCGCTGTCCACTGCGATCCGCCAGGCCGCCCTGTGGCGCGCGAGCCAGCCGCTGAGCAACTACGCCGACTGGGAGTCGTTCGCACCACCTCGCAGCCCCGAAGTCACATTTTCTGATGTGATCGAGAGCATCCAGGCCGCGCCGGGCTTCACGGAGATGCGGCAGAAGTGGAAGTTCGAGGAGCGCCGCAAGTCGTGGATGGCAGGGGACCCAACGCCTTCGTCGTCGTCGTCGCATCATCAGCATCACCACTCAAGCGAAGAGCTCAAGAGCGCCATCGAGTCCGCCATGCCCTTCAAAGCCTACTCGCAGAGCCGCACGACGGCCGAGGCCATCCAGCAGCTGCAGCGGTACCACCAGCAGGAGCCCGAGAACAAGTTCGCGCAGAGCCAGCAGCACCTGCTGCCGCCGCCTCCAGTGGCAATGGGGAGACGCTCGCGGACAGCCGCGCGCCGCGTGCAGTCGCTGCCGCCGGACGCGCTCGACAGCATCTCGAGCGTGGACTTCGACCTCGACAGCATCTCGATCGCCGACCCGAACGACGACGACCGCGTCTCGCTCACCTCCTCCCAGCGCGACGAGTGTAAGTTTTCATGATGCCTGCCAACAGCTCGCTCGTATCTCCTGATGACCCTGTATCCTATTCTTGTTTTGTGACTACAGGCATATCCCCGCTAGAGCAGAGTCTCGACGACACGGACAGCCACTTTGAAGTGAGCTCGCAGAGCTCGGTGGAGTGAGCGAATGAAGGCGAAGTGATGCATTAGCCCCCCTTTTTCGTCCTCTTAGTGTAGATCTAATCTGTACATCAATCAATAGGCTCCAGTGCATCAAGCTCAAGCACATTTCCACAAAGATAGAGCTACAGGTCAAGTAAAGCATTCTCTATGTGGTATCCATCACTGCTGCTTGCGATTCTTCCGTGTCTCTTCCTCTCTAGACGCTTCGGCTGCTGCCACCTGCACCTCAGCCTGCGTGAAGGCGAGGTACTTGAGATACGAGAACGAGTATGCCCCGACGAACGAGAGCATGACGCCCGCGACGTTGTTCAGGCGGATCTGCGCGTCGGGGAAGAAGAGGAAGCCGCAGACGGTGGACACCAGGTCCTTGATGTTGCCCGTGACTGACGTCGCGAGCGCCGAGTTGTGCAGCGTGCAGATGAAGATCGAGAACTGGTAAAGTACGCACACGCAGCACATGACGCCCGTGATCGCCAGGAAGCGAGCGTCCAGCAGGTGGGGAAATGCCAGCACCGTGTCGAATTCGAGCTGGAACGCCAGGAACGAGCAGATGATCGAGCCAGCGGCGCTGTTGAGCAGCACGAGCTCCATGGACGACAGCGCGCTCTCCTTGGAGAACGTGAGGCTGCAGGCGCTGCAGAGGTTCTGCAGAAGCACGAGCGCGTAGCCCGTGAGCTCTGACGTCGCGTCGGTGCTGCCAGCGACGATGCTTCCGAGTGTGCTTACTGATTTTGTCATGGGGAGGAGAAGGTAATGAGTACAGGCCAGTGCACACGGTAAAGGCAGTAGGAGATTGACACTTTGCTTACGTAGGAGAGCGAGCTTGACGCCGGTCGACATCTCCTGATCGATTTAGAACGGTGGGGGTGGACACTTACTTGTAAGTCAGAGTGTCCACAACGAGTTGACACGTGATGCGCGTAAATTGAATCCATGCCACTCACCTTGCGCAGCACGAGCCATTCGATCATCATGACCTTGATCGTCGTGAGGCGCCGCAGCACCAGGTACCTGCATAGTTGTTGCACACCGACAGTCAGCATGAACTCATACTCAAATCGCCACAGGGAAGCGTGACGGCGTGTGCTTACATGGGCATGTTGACGACGCGCATGCTCGCAAAGCCGAGGATCATGTTGCCGACGTGGAGCGTGACCAGCGGCAGCATCACCCGCAGCACGTACGAGAGCTTCGGCAACTTCCATGACGCAGCGCTGGTACTCGTCTTCTCGTCCGATAAATACACGCTCTTCGATGATGGCGACGAGACTTCTGCGCTGGAGTGCTTGCGCCAGAGCGACTGCATGCCGAGCAGCGCAAGGACGCTCACCATCGTGAACGTGTTCTGGATCGCGCCGAGCGCGTACAGCGCGCGCCACTGGTACGTCGTGAGTAGGATCTTGGCGAGCATGTTCATCGCGAACGCGCAGCAGAAGTAGAGCGCGCAGGGCCAGAGCACGGCGAGCAGCGTCGTCGCCTCCTCGTGCTGCATCTGCAGCGCTTTCTTGCCTTGCTCCTGGGGGTCGCTGGCAGTGGACGCAGCGACACTGCTGCTTGTGTGGATCGCACACATGGTGGAGCTATGGCGAGCGACGCGAAGAAGACCACAGAGCGTGCTTCCTTGTCTCCGTCGTTGTGGCTCCGGACGGCGCCAATCTTGACTTTTCAAGCTCCATGCTGTCGGTTCGGTTCGAAATATGAGACACAGCCAGTGTCCGACAAAGTACGATCAGCAACATGTCGAACTTGACTCGCTTTTCCTTTCAAAGGTGATTTCCGTCTCCCATAGTACCCCTTCAACATACGAAAAGGGACCGAAATCGCCACGGAAAAGGGTCAAAGTCTGTTTTTGTGCGGCCTCTCCGCGTTTGAAAACTAGACTTTTGACCCTTTTTCGAATCTGAATTCTCGCTTGTGCAACGCCCGCTCACTGGTCGCAGCATGTGAAGACAAAGCGGCTCGCATTTGCAGACGCTCATGCATCCCTTTCGAAAGGCTGAAATCGGACCCCAAAAGAGCGCGTTCTGTGCCGCCCGTTAAGCAACGCGCCGGCAATTTCGATGCATTGCCACCCGTCAAACAGGATTCCGGCGCCGGCAATTCGGGTGGCTGAATATGCACGCGAGTCGTGACTTTCGGAACCCCGTTCAGCCGGTCTTCAAGTTTGCTCGCCACCACAAAGCAAAGATGGCGTGCACACGACGACCTCCTGTGCTCCCTCAAGAATAGCTGCGCTCCGAAACGGGAT